>AXCM01002924.1:0-27035 GCA_000473375.1 Anopheles culicifacies
CCATGGTAAAGAATCTAATATTCAACCACCCACAGCCACCATCATAAGTTATTTCCTAGAGGAATTGCCTTTCGTTTGGTGGCCTTTACTTTTCCGCCACTCGCTACGCTAAACGTTTGTAACGGGCGCACGGCGTTCGAAAGGGTAAAATTGTTTACGATTGGTTTGTGCGTGTTGTGGGTTCCCAAGAAGGGGTTTTTCTTTATTTGCAGAGTAAAAGTGCAGGACGTAGCGCTTGTTTGCAGTAAGCGACCAAAGGGAGCAATCATATGCCACTGCATTGCGTTTGCCTTTATACTGTACGTGTTTGAAGGTCGATGAACTAATACGAAACAGGTTCGTTGCAGAGACATTCTATCGATTTTCATTTCAATTTGGCACGAGAGTTTGGGAGTTGATTTCACTAAAAAGTTCTTGAATGTAATTTCTTTAAAAAAAAGACTACGAATTCACTGAAACAATCAGTTATCAGTATTACAGGTTCACTTCCTCTAGCAAATATTGTCGGCAATAAGAGTAGATAGCATAATAAAAATAACCATTCTCATCTTATCTAACGCGCCGGCTAGGAACAGAGTCGGAAAACGGTCGTAAAAAACAAGCAAATGCATATGTGGCCGCCATGTAGTTCGCCTTGTCTTTCGCTCAGTGGAGCACGTTTTGCATTTCGTTCCACCGTCGCTGATATTAAAACATGTGCATCGGATAAAAAATGGCTGCTTTAAGGGGAACTTGGCAATACGTGCCCACCACACCACTTAAGCCACAGTTTAGCTGATGATAAGACGGTCCTTCATGTCCGCTTGCACTCTCCCGCAAAACACTTACCTTCAGGTCCACCGTAGTGGATCCCTCGAACGTTAGCGCCGTCAGGTTGGGTTTCAGTCTCAGCTCATAGTGCTCCGGTACTACGTTGGTTGGCAGACGCTGGAATTCGGGCTTCCCGCCGGTACCGGTAGTTGCGGACATTTTGTGTTCACTGTTTTCGGACACGTCACTGATGCTGTTACTGTTTGTCGTAATGGTGGTGGTGGTGATGTTTCGCCGCTGAAACAGATAATGTGCCTTTGCCGGATGCACTACCGTACTCGTAGAAAGGACCACACTTTGCTTATCACACCCGACAGCAAAAAGAACCGGACGGGTAGAATGATTCACCACAGGCCCAACTGCTACGGCTACTGCCGGAGGAAACACTCGCGGACCAGAAATAACAAAGCAACCGTTGTCTGTTGACTGACCGATTGGTGGTGTTTGCTGCCACGAGGTGACGGACGCACGATGCACGCACGGAATGGAGCGGAGGACGTTTCGTTCACGCAATCGGAACCGCTGCCACGCCGACGTTCGGTTTGGTGACGTGACCGACAATGACGATGGGAAATTGCACTGTTTCACGGTGACGGAATCGTTCCGCCGAGCACTGCTTTGACACGCCGCTGTTGTGGCCGCTGTGTGTGATGGAAAAAGTAACACAACGTTGGTGCTGTAGCCGGTGGGGACAGTTGGGGAGGAAACAGTAGGTTCACGAGCCGTGTGAAGGGTGGACAATGGCAAGACCAGAATGAATTTATCGAGGATTTGTACGGAGCACGGAGGGAAAACAAGACCGAGAAATACCAGCCAACACTTCTTCAGCGTTCGATACAGTCTGCACAACACAGCCGCACCAGCGCACTGTCAAACTTAAATTGGGAGAGCCAATCCCAGCAAGAGAGCAAGTGAGAGAGAATGAGAGAGAGAGAGGCTTGTTTTACAGTGATGGTTGTACCAACACGACAACGATATGCTTGTGCAATATGCAAAATCTATTGATCGTGTTGGAGTTATGGAAAAACTACAAACTATAAAACTGATTCAAATTGGGAATTTGCTTAATGCTAATCAAAAATGGATTGTTTATATACAATGAGTCCATAAAACTTCATTCGCATCCATTGGACAGTGTAGTCATACATTAATATATTAACGAAGAGAATGAGAGAGGGAGCGCACTCCAGCAAACTATTGCACAAGAGAGGATTTTTTGCTGTCAAAGTTGGAGATGCTTTTTTATGTTGTTTACAAAAGTCCATGTGATTTTCGTTGGATAGTTGAAACTAAACATTAAATAAAAACTAATGATAACAGGTGGGAAATCACACAACTTCCAGCATCGTTAGGCGTGAATGTTGTTACCAGGGCCGTGACCAAGAGGGAAAACCTATTCAACCACCATACGCACCTGAAGCAAACCGTTCAGCTGTTGATGCGAGTCGAAGCGCTTTCGGACGCGATACGTGATGAAGGCAAAACATTTGCAATATCAAGATACAGCAGGTAACGACGAACTCTAAAGCTGTGATATTAAACTATTGAAAACACATGAAATAAACAGGAATTAGCTAGGTTTTGTACCGATAGACAGCACCAGCACGAAACTTACCGCAATTGTTTACGAAGACCGACAAAAGGATTTCAAATTGACAGCAAACGTCAAATTCAAAACAAAATTTCGTGAACAAGAAACGGTTAGAACAGGTGCAACAGTTTCCTTATTTGCAAAAAGGTTTAAAAGGTTTTAAACAAATAGATTGCAAACAAGTAAAAGCAAAAAAATAAATCAACACTATGTTCATTGAATGGAGCGGTTCGGTGGCCGAGGAGACTGAGGCGCCGGTCTTCGAACGGACAGGACCGAGGTTCGAATCCCATTCAGACCGTTCCCCCGTACGCAGGACTGACTATCCTGTTGCGGGTACATTCAAGTCACGGAAGCCAGAAATGGCAGGCCAAGACCTCTCGAGGTTGTAGAGCCAAAGAAGAAGAAGAAGAAGAAGAAGATGTTCATTGAATTGTTCGTATTTATTTCATTCATTTAATTACTTATTCACTTCGCCTTGTTAGCTCCTGCATCAATCCCGGACAGGACTCCACTCCACATCATCCTCAAATGGATTTTAATCGTCATATATATATACTTTTGTTTTCATTTAAAGTTTCATAAATAAACAATATTTGCCTGTTTTGTTTCCTTTTTCTTCTTCTCTGCTCCTGTTGCTGCTGCTGCCGCCGTTTGTTTCTTCCTTTCTTCAACCACACAGCGCGCGCGCTGCTGCTACTATCATTTCCTGTTTACAGTGCTTTGTATTTCACCGTTTCACGTTGCTCACTTTCGTCTCGGTTGTTACGGTTTTGCATGTATTAAAAACTATTTACAGAAATATGTGAAACTTTCATCCGGTTTTGCCATGCTTCTTAGATGTTTAAACTGATTGATTTATCCGTACCGTTCGCTTCGCTTCATTCCGTGTGCTACCACCAGTTGCGCAGCTGGATAGAGAACGTTTGAAAACACGTGGCGAAAACAATACAGCAGCCCTCTACTCCCCCATTTTGCTAGGCCAACCAAACGATTTTTGCTTATGTTCTAGCGGAAAGGCTGTGGAGACTCGTCGCATGACTCTCGTTCGTGTTTCGTTTACGCGAGCCAGATTTTTGTTAAACAATAGCGATACCCTCAAGCAGCACACGCACACTGTCGGTGCGCCCACGTGGCCCGGTTACAGTAATCGTTACCGAAACACACACACACACATGTGAATAACGCAGGCGCGTGTACTGCGTGAGGATAATATAAGCTGCCCTGCTTGTGAGACACTTGTGTTTTCAGTAAAACTATGGACGAAATTTGTGGGATGGGACGTGCATATTAATGTGTGTATTTGTTTTGCGCAGACTGCGGCGTCCTTGCGTTTGCGTTAAAAAATTGTTTCCCTTACAAGCGTGCTAATGTTGCGCCGGTACGATGGATATAGGATAGCCTTTAACGCCCTTGCATTGCATTTCATGCCATTCTTGCCATCAGCTAGAGCTAGCGCATTCCTTTACATTCATTAAGGCTCCTTCGAACGTGGTTAAGAAACGTGGTAAGTGCGTAAAAGCAGGTGCGATTAGCTTCACCAACAATCGATCGCTTCTTTCCGGGGACGGTATTGAGAGCGTTGCAGGGGATATTACGAACAAAACAGCAAACAAAATCAAAACGGTTGGTAGGATGAGCTAAACAAGTGTAACGGATTTTGGGCAGCGTGCTTTTTTGCTGGAAGCTAATCCATTCCTTCACTCATTCCTCTGCCCTGTTTTCCTGCTCGTTCCCATCGTATCATCTCTGCTACGGTTCTAATGTACTTTTGTCACTAATTTACGAAGCGCTTGCGCAAATTGAGAGTTCGATTACCGCTGTTCGAGGAATCAGTCAAATGTCGCTACTAAAGATTGATTATTTTGCTACCTCTCTATTGTATTGTTGCTGTTTGCGAGTTGTTGCGTATTCTTGTGGAAGATTTCTCTAAGGTGCAGCTGGAGACTACGGTCAGAATTGTGAATAGTAGTCGGTAATGTAACTCTTGTTTTTTTGGGGGTTGGATTTTTGTTTCGATTATTTATCATTACCGCTGCTTCTAGGTCGGAATGCTACGTAACTGTATATCATCTGTTCTGTTCTGTAACCTACTCTGCTAGTTGTTTACTATTATCATGAAACTCGAGAATAGGTTTCTCAGGAACAATAAACGAAACGGCACTAGAGTGCAGGCCATGTATGTGCCCACGCTGTTGTTAGTTTTGATCTACTATTTGTTGCTGTACTGCGCATTAGTTGCACACCGTTCGAAACGTACGAAATTCCAGGCATTAACACTATTATAAATTCCTGTCAACCTATTTCAGGTGATACTGAAACACACGCAAGTGAAAAATAAGGATGGTTTTCAATGTAGTCCTCAATTTATAGTGCCTTTTTGCTCCACTACATATGCTACAAATGATCCTGAATGTAACAAATTAAAAGAACGAATAAAAATGCTTTACCTAGCTCATTTACTTTTCCTTTCCATCTCTTTCTGTTAAATCGCTTTTCCCTTCTACACTATATTATTACTAATTTGTTTTGTTCTTTTCCCGCCTTCCTTGCGTAAGAGTAAACTTGCACACACACTTTTAACGTCACTTTTTGACAACGACCATGCCATCCCGTGTTGTGGCTGGATAAGGATAAGGAAATGTGTGTTGGACAGACAAAACAAAATTTCCACACCTCATCACACAAAACACGACGGTACGCGCTCACTCATACGGACAACTTCCCCCCCTACACGGCGGTGAAAAACATGAACGAATATCGAGGTTTGTCCCTTTACTTAACGCCAAAAGGTCGGAAAAATACAAATGCTTCGCAAGACCGCATTTTCACACATTTGCTACACCGATTGCCCCAATCGCTCTCTCTCTCTCTCTCTCGATTCACTCAATATTATGCTGGTATCGCGTAAATACTTATAAACTTGTCTGTGCATCCAGTACTTCTGCGTGTGTGTGTTTGTGTCTGTATTTGATTACTTATGCTTACTCCAAATCCTCCAACCTCGCGCACCGTCCGCTGTCGCGTGTCTTTTGCTTCAATATCACATTTACTTCAGAACCAAATCAATCTTATTAAACTATCAAAAATTCAAACATTCATACATCTAAAGTCGGTTTAGTTCTGTTACTCGGATTATTCGTCTCTATTCGTAAAAGAGTACGCGGTTTTAGCCCGTTTGGCGGGTGTTTGTTGTGTAAGTGGTTTGCTTCTAGTTCTACACCTACAGAAAAATGTGTGCATCTAGAGAACCACCATCATTATTGGATTTGATTTTAAACGCCTAGCCGTGGCACCTTCGCGAAACGGCTACGCTGCTATCATTCATTACGTTCAACGACACTATGAGGTGTTTAGCTGGTAAGTGCTACGAACTGTCGCGGATTTTGGGGTTTTTTTTTTTCTATTCCCCACCACACCTCTGTTTTCTATCGTATCTCATTTTTATTTTGTTTTGCATTGTACGGTTGGAATATTGTTTTTTCATTCCCCACCGGAACGTGAAAACGTTACAAACGATCGTTAGGTAAGAAAAATCTTCCACGAAAGAGGAGCTACACGCAAGTTTTGATAAATTGAAAATAAACGGTAGATTTTCTGTTGCTGTCTATCTTCTTCTATTCGGGAAGGTTTATAGCGTCCGTAGGACGATGCGTTGATTTAATCATTTTGTTTTATCTAGAATGACAATGGCAAACCTACATTCCTACGTTTTTTTAATTGGATTTTTCTTTAAGAAGATTTCATTTTGTTACATGCACTAAAGAACCATTACCGGCTCATTTACTACTAGGTTCTGGTTGCTTGTTTATTACCAATGAGCAGTCAGTAATCATTACACTAACGGTCTATATTCTACGCTTTATCTACTTTTAAAGTACCCCACCCTGGCTGCTTACGGTTCTGCTCTATATTTGTTTTCTTGTTACTTCGCGTTTTTGCTCCAACTACGTGAAATTTGATTTGCGTTTATTGTTTTAGAAGTGTTTCAATCAAGTTTTGCTACTCTACCGACCTGGTTGTTACGAGATTTTCTTTTCTTTTTATTACGGGTAATACTTAACAAACAGCTCAAATAACGGCTCACACAGAAGTAGGACAACAATGAGGACGTTAAACACTACTACCGAAACGACTGGCGTGTTGCATGTCGTCCAGTGGTTTGATTTTGTGTTACAATTAGCTGTGAATTCAGTACGGAACATAATTCCCAAACAAAGTTGTATCGCATTCGAACGCAAGCTAAAGGATAGTGTTTTGCTTTGAAAGGATAGTGTATATATGGCATTCACCATTGTTTTGATTATCTGTCATGATTGAACTGTATACCAACAATGGAGGGGTGGAAATGATTCTAAACATCATGTATCTGCAATCCGTTTCACCATTGGATCCCTGAGAGGAAACGAATATTCTCTTGCTTCTTTGAACGTGCGTGCGCAGTAGTAGAAACAGGAATGAGGGTTAACACACAAAACATAAACTGCATCAAACGAAAAAAAATTAAAAAAAGAAAAGAAATTAATGTAAAACTACAGTGTATCATGCTTAACAAAAATGAAACAAAATGGATAGAAAAGAAAGTTCTGCTTCATACAGTTTAAAGATTGTTTATTTCGTGTCTGTGTGTGTTGTTTTGTCTATCTCCAATAACGTCTAACTCACAATAGCTCGCATCTCGGTTCAGTACATCATTTAATAATAAACATGTTTTTTGTGTTTCTTAACTTAATCATAACTCAAGCCCATAAAACAAATTTTCTATGCGTTATATCAATACTTTTTTTACCATTGATTTACTTCTAATCTTCCACGGCTATGTATTACCGGCGGAAAAGGTGGAACCAAAATCTACATATGAATGCGATGCAATCACCACAAGTGAATTGCTAGCCGAATAATACCGGTGATCTGTATGAAGGGCGCTACAGATTTGAAACGGTTGCATCCGGACCAGTACAGGCTGAAGATGATGTAAAAACAAACGAAACGGATGAACCTGTTTAAGCTATGCGCGCTTCTCAATCGAACAAATACGTTGGATGTATGTGTGACATAAAAATACAGAACATAACCATGGATTTCCTAAAATCAACGCAAACTAAATTGGGGATACTTTAATGTGTAGCATCTGTGAATTAAAGAACCCATCACCGACTCGTCCATGCATCGCTTAAGCCTGATAATAAGTTCCACTAAATGCAGCAAATTGTGTAAATGGTCGTGTCGGTGGAAATATTGCCAGCATGTAGGATTCGGGATCATTTAATACATTCGTATTTAGGCCACTTATATGATGCAAGATTGGAAAGGAAAGTAGAAAATAACCCTTGTCTACTGACAAAAACACATTTGGGCCTAATCGTATGTGTGCTGGATTCACAGCCTACGGATCCGTTTTCTCCGGATCTCAGCCGGGATGTCGAGATGACAACAATGGAAAACCGAACAAGCGTGCACGGATGTCCGTTACCACAAGCACAGATTGCAGTTTAATTAGGTTTAAAATAACGTTTTGCTCACAAGTACATGTGAGTCGATAAAAGGATACAACTGATATAAAGCATAATATATCGCCAACGTGCCAATATCATCTGTAATAGAGCTATTGTTTTGTACATCGTGCGGTGTAAACTAAATCGGTCCTACAAAAAAACAAATGTTGTAATAAACCCATATTGCGTTTTGCTAGAATTTATATTCCCTCCGCCAAAACGAACAAACAAACAAAAAATATATACGAAATTCGACTTCCTCTCTGTCATCTTTCCCTTTCAACGGCGCGCGCGCACACACACAGGACGGGAAGGAACCAAAAACCACATGCAGTGGTGGGAGGGTGCAAAGGTGAAACATCAATTTGCGATGTTTGCGGTTGTATGAATGAATTGATCACATCCTTTAGCTTCACTTTGGTTCCCGAGGATAGCAATTTGTTTGCGTGGCGCCTGTTCTTTGCGTTCGACCGTACGCACACACCAGTTAGAGGCCGCCAGTTTTCTTTTGTCTGCGTCTGTGTGCATCGTTTAGCCAAATGCAACAATTTGAGGATATCTACTGCTTTGTTTTGATTTTACTTTCACTATATTCCGGCATGGCATCTCTGTGTTCTGTTTTTCGCCCAATCTGTTCTACACACTGCGATGGACACGAACCGTAGCTACCATTTCATGTATCGCAGCATTTGCTATAAGACTTTTGGTCTTGTTGGATTTTGTTCTTGTTGCCGCTTCTCACCTTTGCTTGAAATATCCAACACGCCCTAAAGAATGGCGGTGGTGATGGATAGCGCAATATCTGTGCACGGTGTATTGACTGCCCACTGTTTTGCCCACCACGCCCGGGCGGCGCATAGGTGTGCTGTGTAATTCATCTTCTGCCACTGCGTCTTCTGCTAACCAGCGACGCAGGTAATCACATTAACTACTAACAATAATAACGTATTGCATCTAGGGTTTTACTTTGTCTTAACTCTCATGCACGGTGCCCATGGTGGCGGTTCGGTTCCGGATGCAAGTAAATACCTTCCACGGTGAAGATGGATAGTTCTGAAAATGGAGACAGAAACGATTGAAATATTCTGGAAGATATGCAATCTAATAGTACAACCGGCAAACTACATACCATCCGGCAGTTCGTATAGCTTTTTTGGCAACGACGCGAAGTATCGATGGCGCAGCGCCTCGTCCGCGCTTATCCGGTTGTCCGGATTAAGCTGCAGGAACGAGGTAGCCATCGTTTCGCCCTCGTTGATGTCGTACAACCGGGGAAAGCTCAGTCCCAATTTGCGGGGTTTGAAAAAGCCTACGATAAATGAACAATACATTAAATTATCTTCGCATTGGGAGACTACGCTCGATGAACGACCAACCATACCTAGCATTTGTAGCTTATACCCCGGTAAATGCGTTACCCCTGGCCACGTATCCTCCGTCGGTGTGCCGAGAATTTTGAAGATCTTATCCAACTGATCGTAGGTATCGCGAATGCCGGGGAATGTCGGCATACCGGTGATCATCTCCACAAAGATGCATCCCACACCCCAGATGTCGAGTGAGGTGGAGTACTCTGTGCTACCGAGCAGAACATCTGGAAACGGAAGAGTTGGATGTTAGTGAACGATTCATTTCCCGAATAATCCAGCAAACTCACCTGGAGGCCGGTACCACAGTGTGACGACTTCGTGCGAGTAGGTATGACTTGGAACACTCTTAGCACGGGCTAGCCCGAAATCGGCCAGCTTTAGCTCACCCGTCTCGCTGATGAGGAGGTTCTGAGGCTTCACATCGCGATGCAGCACCCTTCGCTTATGGCAATAGGACAGCCCTCGCAGCAGCTGGAACAGGAACAGTCGCACGTTTCGATGATCGAGTCCACCCGGGTGTCGTTCCATGTACTGCGACAGGTCCGTATTCTAGAAGAAGGTCAACAAGGATAATCGTTAATAGTGTAAACAAATTCAGCTGGCTGTGGGAGTGGAAGAAATGACGGTTCACGGTTCCATGCTTCTTGCTGCCATGTACTAATTAGCATGAATAATTAAAACAAAACCTAATGCGCCTGTGAATTGCCGAGCAAGCGAACCATGAGTTGTATGATCAGGAGTTGGGCGCTGCTCGAAACCATAAATTACAGTTTCCACCGAAGGCAGGGAACGAGGCTTCCTATCAAAAGCAACGGTTCGAACGATTGGTCTCGCATACCTGGAAGTGCGCGCCGTTGGCCTAATTATTAATTTAATTCAATAAATTGCCGTTGCCTCTACACGTGGCATTCGTGTTTCAACGCTTAGCACCCATACATCGAAGGGGAATACACAGCAAGTGTTTTCTAGTTCCAAGTTTTGGTGTCAGTTTCTTCCGTTTCAGGCGGAATCGCTGGGCGAAATCTTTCCGAACCGTTCGAAGTTACAGGTACGCTCATTCGAACAGGATGTTAAAATCAATAAGGGAAACAATCGGGAAGGAAGAACAGGTGCGTGATAAATGGTGTGTATCAGTACACATGCATTGAAGATGGGCGGGAAGATGTTACAGGTCTTCCGCTAATAGTAGTTGGTAGCTGACAATGTAACAAGAGGAAGAAATACTTGATGCAATCTTGTTGTTCTATCCCATATCCTGCCGCTCTTTGTTACCAGCCGAAGCTGAAGTTGTAATTTATGTACTCGTTTCCACCTTTACAGCAACTGGGAGGGGTTTGCTTGCTAGAATTTGTGCATAAGCTCCACCGCTGAGCAAGATGTGCACACAAACAAACAGGCCCATCGTTAACCGTTGGGTTGGGTTGATGCTACAGCTTACTCACTCACGATGCTTTTGTTCCAGGTAACTTGGAAAGCGGAGAAGAGTAATAAAAAAATCGAAAGAAAAACCTTTTGCAATCAGACCAGAGTAAACCTAATGCAAGCGTCCCGAAGGTAAGGCGGCCAGGATATCAACGATGAATTATGGGTGCGCTTGTTTCGGCATGTATGTGGGCCATCCCAATTGTTGGGTGTTTTGTACCAGTCTCGATAAACATACCACCCCAACAAGCACACAGGACACGCCGATGCTTGCTGGGAGTGTGCCATGTGGTGTAAACAATTTATGCTTTTTTCCGGTTGCTTTTTTCCCACTGACACTGTTGTTTAGATGATTTATTGCGGACAGGAAAACAAACCAATCTGTCAACCGCAGAAATTGAGCAATGGATGTGGTAATAATTGGCGTTAAAAAAGGGGAGCAATGTTGTTAAAAGCACAGAAGCGGAGCAGTTTATTAGGAGCGTTTTAAATATCGTTTAACGAGACGATTAGAAACCGATGGAATATTTGTTTTATTGAATGTTTATTGAAAATTCTGTTCAAATAAGTCCTGCTTTGCTCATTCCCTTTCGTTCGCTTTTTTTCCTACGGATCGTGTAAATAATTAATTTTTGAAAACTTTGCATAATTAATTGCATTATAAGATCATATTAAGTATTTCAATTACTTTATAAGCTTTATGCCAATCATTTGAAATTATTTATGATTAAACAGTGTAAAAACCAGTATCTCAATCAGTTTTCTCAATTCTACTGATGATGATCACAAAATGGAACGAAAAAGGTGAAACAATAGACAGTGCCGCCATTGGGCAATTGCTCACGTTCCCAAACTGGTCGACAGCCTCGTCTGCCACTGTGAAACACGAAACACGCAGCTCCGACAGACAATAAATCACACCCGGAAAAGGAGAGCAAAATTGATGCTGAGCTGAGAAACCGGAGAATGTCCACCGCTGCCAGGGTAAGGTGCTTAGAAATTCATGACGAATTCCCATCCCGGTCCGATATTCTGCACCACCCGGTGGACGCCACACTGTTGCTTGCTAAGCTTCCATCGTGTTTTCCCGACCAGCCAGTTAGACCAGCCCCACACCAACGCGGGCACAGGCAATAAATAAAATGTACTGAACGTTCTGCCCGTTCTGGTTTGCTCCATATCCGTGTGGCGCTATTCCCTGCAGTGTGGGGAACCCATCATGCATTCCCGACATACTTTATCCCGTCTCCCCCGTCCATCGCACAAGCAGACGGAAAACACGCAACCGAGTAACACACGTCTCGCTTGCGAAGCATACCGAGAGGGCAGTTTTAGTGAAACGAATGACTTCAACAACTAATAAAAGGTAATAAATAAGTACTAAACCATGGCGAGGTTGCAAAATGATCAAATAATACCCCGGATCCTTCAAGTGCGAACAACTAACTCCTACGCGAGCTAGACATCCGAGGGGGCACGTAGTGCTCCAAGGAACTTGCAACTCGTACTAGGATACTTACCACAAACTCGAAGACGAACGTGAGCGTTTCGCGCGTGTGCACGATGTCGTGCAGGGTCACGATGTTCGAATGTTTCAGTTCCTTCAGCAGGGATGCTTCGCGTATGGCCGTGAACGGGGCACCTTCCTCTTCCTGTAACCTGATTTCCTTTAATGCTACCACTTGATTTGTTAAACTGAAAAAGGTAAGAGAGAAGGATAAATTAGCTTCCGCTTTGATATGATGCTGCTGCCGTAGTAGTGCTGGATGGTATGGATGAAGATGAATTAATGTTCACCACCGCCGTCGGACAATAAGTTATGTGTGTTGGACGGAAGCAACAAACAAACACAAAAACGTGCCCAAAAGGCATTTAGAGGGGGGTTTTCGTGTGCAGAGCCCGCGCTCGGTGGTGTCGTTATCCTTTATCCGACCTAAATTCGATTAGAACGCTTCAAGATGGATGGCAGCCGGTTTGGAGATAAATGACGATCACTTTATTTTGCAAAGTGTATGATATCTCCCCTTTTTTTTCGCCCGAGGGGGCAAACATTGATCGTCTAAACAACGACACGCAGAGGTACCGAAATTCCTCTCCGCCGGACAAAACAACAAATGTTCGTATCCCTTTTTTTCGGGTAAATTTTACAGCTTCACTTGGCAGTGGAATAAGTTTCCGAATTTCGTATTCCCCAGCAGGACATCGGGTGGATTTCTGTCAAATACAATCCACCAGAAAATTAGTTCTTCACTGTAGCTACGCTCCGCTCTGCTATTACCAATTCCATCCTAACTTTTGTCGTCTTATGAATTTGGAAACTTTTGACAGAAATGTCTGCGTAACGACCAACATTCTCGCTCCCCCGGTCGCAAAAGTTTATTGCTAAAGGAATGCCTTAAAAAATGTCCTGTCCACACAAGACGCAAGGTTAAAGTTCGGTGAAAGTGGTTTAGGAAAAACAAAACTACCCATCCCCAAACGGAAAGTACAAAACTGGCAGCAGACAGAAACCAGTTAAGCTGAAAAATTCCAACCAACACACTCACCCAGAGAACTGCACAAAAATTACGAACCAAAAATTCATACCACCCGAGAAGAAAGGCACCAGACTCTAAAGCAGCATCTCGAGCAGCAGGTTAAAACTTATCGATTTTCACACAGCCTTGGGCCACTGGCGTAGGAAAAGCAAACGCACGGCAACGCAGAGAAACAACAGGCATGACAAGGGTGGCAAAACAATTTCACGAATGTTGCCCTTCCCCGTGTGTACGAAGGGAGCACGAAATGAGCAAAGCACAAAATGAAGGGATTATACGGTACAGCGTACGGTGCACCATTTGGCAGCATTCTTCGGCAGCTAACGGCGGTATGAAAGAAGTTTTCCAGTGGCATCTCGAAGTGTGTCATCAGGGCTGGTAGTTTGACATTGGACGAGCACACACACACATCCACACGATTGTGGGCGGGTGAAACACATTCCGGTACAAAAGTGTCTCCATCGGAACCCGGAGGCACAGCCATCAATATGTCTCGTATGCCATTTGTGGAGATTGGTGATTGGTGAAAATGGAGAGGAGGCGCGTTGTTGCGGGGCAAGAAGATCGAAATACGAAACTTGATTGGAACGGTCAAGGGTGTGATGAGAAAAAAAACCCTGAAACCGATTCTCAATAACTAGGTCACTAGGATATGGTTGAAAATTATTCCATTCTCCGGCAAAAAGAAATAACAAAATGGTGAAGTTGTACAAATAACAAAATGAATGTTTCAGACATTGAATGTAATAAGTAAAGCATCAAAATAAAAAAAAATGAAACTCGAAATAATATCAAAGAAAGTTCCTCAAATTATTGTAAAGAAGTCATCAACTTGATTTACAAACAGCGGAAAACAAAAATATTATTTAATTATTATTTACGTTCTTTGCGATACAAATAATCCAACCCAACAGATGAAGAAAAGAAAAGCGATTCTATCCACAGAATTTCGGTCAACACCCAAACACTCATTTGCTGGTCTAATCGTTTAATACCCTCTCGCTGCTTTCATTTCCAATTAATCCTACCTTCGTTATAATAATACACTGGACGACTTGAACGTCACCTTCATTGACCGAGGAACGCAGTCAGGGGGGGGACTCCAATAATCATTGATTAAAAGCATCAGCAATGAGCAGGCTCTGACTGGACGAAGCATGGAACAAACAAACAATGCAAAAATAACTTCGATTTTCCATAGATAAACTTCAAGCCAAAGCACACCTTACTGAGGGAAATAACTTCCCTCCCGAAATGTCATTTCGTTAGATTTCTATGAGAATCAGACAAATGTCATTGTAGGATTAGGCGACTTATTGTTGTTTTCATTTTGGGACGAACGGACTACTGCCCAACGTGATCGACGCTAAAGGAACGATCAACTCCCCGGGCTCACCATTGTTTATGATCCATTCGTTCACTAATCCTGCGAGAACGTTCGTCGAGTGCTAAAGGCAGGATTAAGAAGCTTCCCGGTCCGGCACTGTCTACGAACGATCGGGTTTTGGTGGAAGTAATCAACAGGAACGCACATTCGGTCGGTAGGCTTTTCGGTAGATGCCGCCATCCTTAACGCCGTTGTAGTGGGATGCGACGTTATCGAGATGTCCGTGTCCCGCTGATGGCTTCATTGGCTGGCGAGTTGTTGTGCGGGAGTTCGCAACAAGCCGATAGCGAGCCCGAGTTGACAAGCCATTATCATCCGACCGTTACGAATCGATGACTTCCCGTTAGTTCCAAAGATACGTATGGGTATGGAGGACCGAGGAATGATTCTTTTGTTTCTCCATTCGTCGTCTTTGTTTCTGGGGTTTCGGTGCTGATGGAAAACAACGACAACGAGAAGCTGTCGTCTTCGGTGCACACAAGCGGCACGTAACGTAGGCAACAAAATTAATTTGAACCATTGTGAAGCGATGATAGGGAGTTGTTTTTGTTATTTTCGCTCCCGATGATGTCGACGTAGCATTCTATTGTTGGGGCATGAGGAGGTATAGAAGAAATTCTGTAAGTCGTTAATGTCCTTGCACTGGCTTGGATCGACAAGGAGCTGCCCATTTTCCAATGATGAGAAGTTCACGATTTGATGTGCTATTATGGGTGGAAATAATAATTCCCATACTCCCAACGCATATTTTTATGGCAAATCATTTGCTGTCGTAAAACAATGGGAAATTGCCTGCCCTTTCTTTTGTTCAAATTCTTAATGAACAATCAAGATTCTTAATGATGGGGTTTCGTTCTGAAACGAATTATACGTGGCAGCGAGTGTAGAATTTTTAGTACATATTTTCTTAGGATTTCCTCAAGTCTATCTCTTTTTTTTGGCAAGACACCGAGAATTAAAATGGCTATCCGTTTCTTCAACATGAAAGTAATGATGCGTTGAACGACGTTAATCATCAAGGACATACGCAGAGCGAAGCGACGATAAGTTCGTTCAGCCAATGGAAGTGTCATTAATCACTTTGAGTAAGCTCGTTATAGGACCAGTTTCATACTACAATTCATTCCATCTTTTTTCAAGAATGGCAGTTCGCACATCGAAATGTAAGGGAAAATCGATCGATACGAGATTACTGTCGGATAGGATAGCACGAAACACGTCAAGTGAAGGCTCGAGCAAAAAAATGTACAGAAAACCTTTGTTTCAGTCTTCAAAGAGCTGCCATAAAACATATAAATAATAAGCCTCATATCACGTGTAAATACTTGTCACAACCCTCAGAAAGGTTTATGTAGCTAATTTCCCGACAAAAAACACCTCTCCATCTTAAAATGCGTACCAATAAAAATGAATCTTTTATCTTTCACAGTAGCTCAAACAGTCGCACGTTTGCCACGGGGAAAGAAAACCACTTCTATTTAGTTTCGATTAAAAGTTCCAGCAAAAGCGAAGCAAAAGAAAACTATAAAACAGGGCCAATCTCACGAACAGTGACGCACCGTCGTTTCTGGGCAAAGTTTCTGCAAACCTCCAAACCCGCAAGAACAATGCTTCCCTTTCGTTATTGCTCGCTTCCTTTAAACACAATAAACTTTATCGCTCGCAAAACGACCAAACCAGGACCAGGGTGGAGGAGAACAGTGGAGCATAAAACCAGCCATGGGAAGCCAATTTCAACATTATGCGGTTTGTTGCAGCAGCAAACTTTGGCAGCTTTTTGCCATGATTGTGCTGCCCCGTTCATCCGTATCATCAGCTGCGGGTGACCTTTTCTGCGTGAGGAATATCAAACAAATGCTAGCGTAAAAACTATGCTCGTTGATAAAACGCTGGCCGTGGTGTAAAGGGACGAAGTACGAATACGGAATGTCTCCCCGTCGGAGATTGACGTCGATATTGGTGCCTTTCTTGGATGGGAGAACCGCACACTCTGCAACGTTCGTCCGTTCTGTTTATTTGCGATTTAGATATTTCGTTTCGTTTGTTGATACAGCTTATTTAAAAAAGAAAAATTAAACCATGAAACAGCGTAAAGGTCAATGCAGTTTGGATAGCTGGAACAGCAAAAATTGGGAAAGCAGCATAACCTTCATCACACCCTCAAACTTTGATTCGAACATTGCCAGTTCGATCATAAAACTGGTCGCACGGTATCTTCACTTCACGGATGGACGTGCTTCTGTTTGACAAAGCGAATATTTATCGTTCTTGCGAACATGCTGTGTGTGTTGAGGTGATCGCAAAACGCTCTCAGTTTTATTGATCTTTTCACTCAATCGAACAAAACGATAGAAAGTTACAAACCAGGAAATTCTTCAAAGAACTTGCATTAACCAAGAAAAAAAAAAACACGAATCGTAATAAAACTTTTTTTCTTGCGGTAAAACAGCTCTTTAACGTACAGCACACAGAACATTGTTTTGCTTATATGGTACTCGGCACAAATTTATGCGCCTTGAATAAAGATTTATGGTTTGTTTTTCTTCTCGAATGTTGCAAGATGCTCGCAGTTCGGGGAAAACTCTTCTACATGGCGTAGTATTCATTTCCATCAACTGCACACAGCACATAACCAGATAAAGTAGCAGGCAACATACATGAAATGATACTCATGAGAATAGAATACAAAGCATTAAGCTAGAAAAATGGACATGGCACTAAACGTAAGCATAATTTATTAAGTTCCACCGAAAGAAAGAAATGGTTTACGATCCTTCAAACGTATAAAGGCTTTTGCAAAAAACATATGATCTTATCTAGTTAAAAAAATTACCGAAGCCGTATTCCAAAATGTTTATGAAAGTAGAGTAATTTGAATAGAAAATTTAATACATCTTCTGTTGTCTTTTTAACCTAATTCCACCCCAAAATGAGAACATTGTGTTTCACAACTTTTCATAGGCACAGCAATCCATTTTAAATGGCACACAAAATGACATTCTTTCAATTGACATGTTTTCGACTATGTTATCGAGAAAGTAAAAACAAAACAACCCAAAAATCTCATCTTATCGCACGAATATTGACACACGCATGGCAGTAGCCGAGCCAAGTAGCGCCTCCTATAGCCCTCGTTTTTATGGAGGTCGATTTTCATAAATAATGCAATAAAATTTAAATTTCTTTATGACCGCTTTCACTGCTCGCTGGATACCGGTAGTATTGGCACGCCTTTTCGTCTCGGATGTTTTTTTTACGTACTCGATTGCCCTTACCAAATGCCCATGGGGAGTATTCCGGGTGGACAAATATCGTTGGCAAATTGTCCAGGATTAGGCCAGAATACGTGCTCATGTCACCGTGTACGACGGTACAACCTTTGGGACTTTAGGACACGGGATAGATTGGTTGTTATGCGTGTGAAGATGATGGTAGAAAGAGGATGACAAAATGGGAACGGATGGTATTTTTTTCATTGTATTTTATCGATCAATGAAAGGGAAAAGCGCATGGAACAAACCCGTGGCATTTTTAAGAGGTAATTGATTTTCCATTAAACTGAATCAGGACTACTTTTTTTCTCGTATATGATGGAATTTCATCCAAGAGATGTTTTAAGCTCAAAAATTTTACGTATGTGTTAAATGTGCAGTGAATTGAAAAAAATAAACACAGAAAAAAGACGGAAATAAATGTGTAGTATACTTACTTGCTATAACCCTTAAATACCGTTGCGTAGGATCCTTCACCGAGTTGCTCTAATTTAATGTAAGCATCTGATTTGCCGAATGGCGAGTCACCCTGTGGAAAAAAAGAGCAATACATTTTCTGTTAGTTCATTTTATTATAAGTATATTTCACACAATCCACACAGAAATGGAGACGCCACATGGAGCACATGGAGACGCCTGGTATTTCATGTTTGATAAGAAAAGAAAGCCATTCTTGGAATAAAGGTCATAGTTGAAAGCAACGGGCAATAGTTTCCCATTTCTTATGCCGCAAAAGAAAGCGGAAACCTTACAGTACGGTCAGCCGTGACTGAAGATACATAAAAAATGTAAAGTTAAATTTCCAGCGGGCCGTGGCTGGATGAAACTTTTAACACTATCGTTAGACAGGAATGTTTAAGGCGGAAACGTTCGGAAACGTTTGCGAAAAGAAAAACATCCCGTAAAGCTTCATGCAGAACGGCTGAAACTGTTTCATTCTTACTGACCCGAAAAGATACGGTTCGCTGGATCAACGAAAGCGATGCGTAAAGAGTGCTAAATCCAAATTCTGAACAGCTTTAACCATTTATCCATCGCAGACAGGCGGCTTGTGTACTTGGGTAAGCTGAGAAAGGATGGTCTAGGCTGGCGAGGATTTTATTTAGCCATTTAACTGGCGTTTGAGAAAGCCAACCTTACAAAGGAAATCTGTTAAATGCGATGTTTAGCAAAGCGTTTCATAAAGAAACTCCAAAAGTTGTACCTTCATCAGTTACTGAAATACCAAAAAGCTGAAAAATCGGGTGATTTACTATTCATGGTAAAGTGAATGCCTGCTTAGTTATTTATTATCATTTCTAGCAAAAAATGCTGAACAGATATAACATTTTGGTCATTCATTCGGCACTTTGATACTGAGAAAAGGTTTTGAGTTTTTATTTCGAAAACTGATGTTTTTTTTTGTGTATAATGAAACTGTGTGATGACGAGACTGTTAACTGATGTTTAAAAAAATCTAAACGTTCGTCAGACACTTAACGGAGTACTAAAAAAGATCTCAAACATTTTGCACATTTTGATCAGACTCTAAAAATTATGATTTGTCAGAAATTCAATTATTCTTCAAAGGTTAAAACAATCATTTCACCCACATTTACGTTTAAGTAGCCGTGAATAGAAGCGAAGCAGGCCATGTCAAACCTTGTTTAATCAGCATTATCTGACTGCCGATAGGCTTTAATTAATTTTAGATAATTTCATCAATTCGATAGCTCTCGAAACCCATTTTAAGGCCCTAGCAACTCGACCCGATAAACAGAGCTCAAACAGTCTTCAATCAGTACCCTACAGTTTAATATTTTAAAAATCATATAAATGTAAAACATTAAAAAATAATAGCGCCATTTGCATCTCATGCGTTAAGTGTAAACCTTTTTCCTAACTTTTAACTTTTTAATAAGTCACAAAGGTTGTTGGTTATAAATTTTGTAGTGGAGTCTTTTTTTTTTGGCTAATATGTATTCATTTGTTCAGGTCATTACTAAACAGTTCATTTGCTGGGTCATGAAGTTCATTTTCTGCTCTAGATCTATTGTATCTCTTCTATTACTATCTAGTGCAGTTCTTTGCTCTCAGTTGTTCTTTATCATAGTAACTTGTTCCAACCACCCTTTTCAACTTCAGACAAAGAGAAACAACCATTTTCTTCCAAAAGTGTGACTAATTCTTGCATTTTAAGCTCTGCACTGAGATGGATTCAACAGAATGCATAAAAGCAGTTTGTTATTGTTGTTTGCTTTCCTTTCTTAGCACAATCCACTTGCTACAATCAAATTTTTCACCTGTGATACAAAACTCCAATGAAAATGACCATATACCCAAACCCTCTGCATATCTCCAGCCAGTGGGGTTAGTCAATCGTGCCATTCGCTCGTTACTTTGTTGCAACGGAATTACTTCCGCTTTTCGGTAGCTGAGTAAGCAAAGCGAATAATGGAAACCTCTCGAAAAAGTCAACTGCATCGTCCAATCGCAACAGTACGGTGGTTACTGGAAAGAAAAATGGCAAAGCATCAAAGCCCAACAAAGTATACCCCATTTTCTCACCACTCGAAAACCGAAGCATTTCCTTGGGGGTTCTCGTCAGACCGTCACCGAAAGTGGTTTACTCTTTGTGGCCCAGCAGGACACATATTGAAACATGACAGCGGCCAGTACAGGGCGCAGTAGGTAAATCGAAGGAAAACCGAAAGTGAGGCAAACAACAATGCAAATCTTCTGAGAAAATGCATTAGAACGTAAAATAAATACACAACAAAGGTTTTAGTTCAACTTGAGGAAAGCAATTTGTTTAAACATAAATATATAGTATCTTAATATGAACAAAAATTCTTTGTAAAATATTTAAAGATACTTTCAGCATGTTGGTATAATATTTTTATTTCGACAAAACAAATCATAAATATATTAAAATATAGATTCAATCAGAAATGCTTTGTGCCAAATATTCATATATTTTCCATTTTATCCATTTTCATCCCTTCCAATGTACAATTTGCTTAACATTGGCAGAGATTTACTGGCTGACACATTTTGGTGGTGAAACGTTATTGTGGACTACCTGCATCAAATGCACCACCGCACCAATAACATCGTCAAGTCACGTTATCCGTTCGAAGACGACCCTACCGAGCTATCGAAGGTTCCGAAAAAAGAAACCTTCCCTTCGGTCCGTTAGGATTGTGGCGTGATCGGTAAATATTTACGTTGTAAAACTTATTCCATTGCTTGCAGTAAATTTCCGCTTCACTGAAAGCCCCAGGTTTACCCCGAACTAAACATCAACCGAGCTGTTGTGTACGGCTAAAGAAAACTAGATTTCTTTACCATCTGCACCACTCGGGTGGGTTCCGAGTTCGGGCGCTAGAAAGCTTTACGAAAACGTTTTCATTTCCGCATCGAGCACAAAGTAGTGGGGTGCAAAATTGGATCCTTTTAACAATGAACCGTTGGCAGTGGAACCGACGGTGGAAGGGTTGGACGTAAAAATGGCGCTGTGTGAAACGTAACTGCATCCGTTGCAATCCTGCTGTTGCCACATAAAGGAGCGAGATCATGACCAGAACCGGTCACGGACAGATAGAGATCTTCTGGTTGGCAATATCTTCGTGGCAAGATATATTACACCGCTGTGAACCTGTTTCCCCCGAAAAATGGAGGAAAAAAGCTCTTCATTGCTGCTTGGCTATATGTTACACACCACCACTTACACGGTACACGACGTAATACGTTGGTGGCGACGACAATATGTGTTGACACAATTCTGTTGGCACGGACGGAGTGTCGTTTCGGCGACGGTGCACTGTTTGTTCGTATATTAACGCCCCAGGATAAGCAACGAATGTTAACGTATTTCGAGTGTGGCAGAAGTGAAAGCGAAGCATTTTACTGTTACGCTGTTTGGTCAGTAAATTTTGCTCACAACTTAGCATGTTTGTGTGGAAAGGGATTGAGTTTCACTATGATTTTATTCACTGGCGGTTTTGGTGTTTCTTTGGAGTGGATATTTTTATAATAAATTAATGAATTTTATTTTCATTTGCTGTTACAAATTCCGATTAAAAACAGGAGTTATAAAACAAGGAAATAGAACTACTTTCAAAGGTTTCACCTTGAATTTCATACATTTATGATAAAAAAAATCGTTCAAAAAAGTTCAACGAATTCCTTCAGGCAAAATTAACACAATTTCTGGTCACAGCATCAATCCCACAACCATCCCTTGTTGCTCTCCCTGTGCACTGTTCCATTCAAAAGCACTCGCCAAAGTTATGCAAAATAATATTACACTCAGTCGTTGGTGTTTTTGCATTCCATTTGACGTACCCTCCACGGTAAGCCCGGTCACGGACGTAAGGGAGAAGCAACCAGTACACTACTGTTTCATGGTTGATGATTGGAGTTTTCCCGCTGCCGGACATTGAAGCATATCCCCGGGCCCGGACGATGGACTTTCGTTTTGGGCAAATGATTTTTCCATTTTCATATTTCCACAGAAGCACTCATACAGCGGTGCCGAAACCATTTCCAGCTTTTCACCCCACCCCCGGAGAGGACGAAACGAGAAGCTAGAGTGCTAATAATGGACGCTAAAATTAGCAACAAAATGGAACAGTAATGAATATGCTAATACTGTGCACATAACTGAGGGGTGAGCTTTTTTGGGGATACATTACGCTACAGTCGCTAACTGTGTTTCCCATCGAAAGGAGAGCTTTTGCCTGGATGATTGTAATTTAGATTTCTGCAAAATTCCACTCACGTTATAGCCATACGCGGTCACAGAGAAATACGTGAAAATGGATAATTGGAAAATTAATTTATAAATAAATCTTATTTTCATGAATGATCTCATAAAATATTGTCTCGGCATGAAAAAAAAGTCATACAAAATTGTAGTGCCACATTTCTAAATATATTTTTAGACCCAAAACAATCGAAATTCATTAGTCACGTACGTCCGTAAGTTCCAAACAAAGCATGCATTTTTGCACCACGTCCCAAAGCCACAAACACATCCATGGAATGAGTCTTGCCTAAGTTGATGGAAACGAGTATAATCCATCGTTGAATTTTTCGAAATGGATATCAAATTAAAAGGTCACCGTTTTGGAACGCGTCATTGGAACGGGAAATCACCATGCACAGGTGTAGTGGGTACGTGTGTTCTATATCGTTTTAATAACACATGACCACCAACAGGAGCAGCTCCATCATTCCGAGTACGAGACAGTTTATGGGGAGGAAAGTTCACAAGCGACAGCTGGGATTAGCAATTTGATTGCTGTGCAAAGAGAACGGCCCGTTGGCAAACGGCACGCAAGCAATGAGAAAGTTTGTTTCATCGTCATCATCATCGTCAGCATCATCAGTACGCGGAAGTGGAATTTAATTTCCTCACGCATCACCACCAGCGCAGGCCGCATCACTTCCAATCCTACACAGCCAAACTAAAGCCAATCGTTGGCGGAAACCACAAAACCCCGAAAGGACTCGGTAAGGTCGTTAAGATCAGTCGAGCTTGAAGTGTGACTTTTGGGGGTGTGCAGGGTGCACGGCGCTCGTATGCGTGTGCATGGATAAATCGTCCACTTAAGGGTCCATGAAATAGGTCACGAGCTCGTGTTGTACGAGGGAAACATGTGCTCGGTGGAAGGAAGGGATACCATGGTAGAGTGGATTTGATTGAAAATGATGCGGTTGTCTCCTCGCTCCTTTGGGATGTGGAGGTAAGGGGGCGCCTTTTCATAAGAGTGGGTGGCGTACCGAAAACTCCTGTGGCAATTTTGAACGCCTGGTTCTACTTTTATTATTATTATTATTAGAGACCATGCCATCGACTTGCCCATGAAGCGCATAAAATTATGCATAAAATAAGTATTACCACCGCTGCTGGTAGCGAACATTATTCAAGGGATCTGTTTTGATAAGTGTAAAGGCAAGCTACCGTGTGGTTTTGCTTTCTCGCGCTGAGGTTCTTCATATACCCCCCCAGGTGGGAAAACTTTCTCTTTGTTGCTAACGAAACATTTCCACTCTGACACCATCGATTGTCAAGAGAATTGTGCGAGGTTTATGGAGTCCTCTAATTGCGTGTGATGGTTTGAGAGCAGGGGGATGAAATATGAAGCAGTGAGGAGCTAATGATGCTGATACGGAAAGTTATATAAAATAATGCTTAAAACAAGCTATATTGCTTCACTCCATTTAGTAACGACCATAGGATGAAGTACCAGGCGTCTCCATGGAAATTGATACATAAATTAATGTAATATACAGCATTAAAGGAATATATATTGTTTCAGCATATTTAACATTAACTTCCACAATTTAATACATATTCTGGTTATCAATG
Source organism: Anopheles culicifacies (assembly GCA_000473375.1). Lineage (NCBI taxonomy): Eukaryota > Metazoa > Arthropoda > Insecta > Diptera > Culicidae > Anopheles > Anopheles culicifacies. The sequence continues at coordinate 24,240 of AXCM01002924.1, forward strand.
AACTATTGCATAAAGCACCAGGCGTCTCCATGAAAATTTTATTTTAATTTACTTCGAAAAAACTATGCGAACCATAACAATACCTATATTCCGAACAGAATTGCTTACGGAAAACCATTTCCATTCAGTTCACCATATTATTCGTCATTCAAATTGAAAGCAGCTTTGCGAACCATTCCTCGTCTTCTGCTCGTATTGTTCAACAGTTCTTTGGTTTGTTATCAAAAAGTATTCAGCTTTACCTTACCCCACAACAGTGTTTTGGTGGGCAATGAAATTCAATTTTTCCCTTCCCGAAGATAAATTCTGATTGCGAAGCATATTCAAATATTTTTCCCACTATCGCATCCCGCAGGATTGCACACGATCGGCAGGCAGTTGATTTTGATTCCGGTTCGTCGTACGAACGCGCGAGCGGGTCTTACACCGTTTGAACCGTTGAAAGGTTTGCGCGAGCTTTCCCACATAGGAGGAGCACTGTGTCCAGGCGTCTGCGAATGTGTTCATGAAAATCACATTCCACTAAAGCTTCCTTAAGCGAGCCCTTTATGCTCGTTGGGTGACGGTGGAGGCAAACTTTGCTTGAGCGAACTTATTTTTTCCTCCTTTTCCTCCGCCCTTTGTTAGCGTACGGTTTTGGGGTTGCATATACTTTTGCTTTTTTTCGTTTGTGTTCTTTTCTGCTTTGTGATGTGGTGATGTTTCTACCCAGGAAAACAGTTGCAAGCAAACGTTGATGGAGGAAATAGTAACTTTCCGTTTGCTGGATATGGTGCGTTGGGTAACGAAAAGAAAACGGTCGACAAAAAAAAAAAAAAAAACATGAAAGAATTGCAAAGTACGGATGCGAAAATGCCATACAAACTAACCCAAAAGAAATAGTAAACGAACTGGAAAACTTTCCCAACCACTCCAAGTAAATGTAAGAAAGTTAAGCACTCTTGCTGAATGCATTTCATTTGCCACACAATCGACCATAAGTTGGCACCTTCAAACAGTTGTAGTTGATTGAACTGTATCCAATGCAGAGAATGCATTGTGGACAATCATGCAATAGAGTTTATAAACTTTCACAATAAAACAAACTGCTCAGTAACTCTTAACAACTAAATATAAATCACCAAAATGGGGAAAAAACTTATTTATTTTTTATAAATTTTATTCTGATTAAAATAATCCAGCCTTATACGGAAAATTAAAAACGTAATAGTACTTTAACAGTTATTCTATAACAGTGTTAAATCAAACCAAAGCATTCCTACCTTACCTAAACTAACCAAACTATACACACCAGGATTGTTTGTGCAAAACTGAATGTCAGATAACGCCAAAAAAGAATGTCTGTTTGGGAGGCGTCGCTATGCATCATTTATGAGACAAGATTCGTGCCCATGCATAACTACCTTCACGTTTCCATTTTCGGTTGAGATGTGGTGATGTTCGTTCGCTTCATATATAACGTACACTTGCCCATAGTTTATGATGATTTTCCCCCAGTTGGGCACAATCATTATGAATTGTGTGCTTTGTGGGGCATATATTGTTTTTTCAGGCCGTTTACTTTACGTGGAGAAAGCCAGAAAGAAGACTGCTACAGAACAATAAAAAGGTGAGAAAAATTGCCCAAAACTAAAAGCAGATGTGAACGTGTTGTACAAAGTACACATTGTTCTAATATTAAAATAAAAGAACGTGCACGAACGCACAACAGTTTACCACATATAGAGAATAAGTGTTTGAATTATCTCCTAGCAAAACAAAGAGAACCCAGATGCACCATATTTTTATCCACTTTTTGGTAGCATTATACTGTTTGCCTGTCGGTTATAAAATCCCTATCATCAGCTATGCAGCCACCGAGTAATGCCGTAAACCAACAAAGGCGAAAAACAAAATGATAGTCACAGACAGACCTACGCTGCAGACAAACTTTCGGTCGCTTTCGTATGCAAATGAACGCAGGGGCCAGAAAACGTCAAAATGAATGAACGAGATTTTTTTTGCTTCTCATTTTTCATCGTCAGTGTGCCCCTTTTCCGTATAGAAAAAGGGTGTAGGGAGAGTATTTTCCCTGGACGGATAGAGATCGTCATTTGTCGTGCCATCATTTTCGTACCGTGCAATGTGTGGAGAGGATTTGGAAACAGAACGAATGTGTAGATATTTTTCAAAATAAAAAAGGCAGACCAGTCATAGACTGTTCCTGAAGTAAGGCAAATTCGCTTCGGTCGGTGTGCTTCAGGGAAAGTTTTGCACATTTAGGTGCGTTGACGTCTCTGGAAGTACTTTCTCGTGTCGAGACCTGTACACACATGGTATGCATTTTTTAAACGTTCCAAACACACTTTGTGACAGAACCAAAATGTGTCAAAACATATTGCACACCGCTGTCAGAAAGTTGTACCTTTGAATGTGAATGATTAATAGTGCCCCTTTGCAGTATTTTGTTGAACCATTGAGGGTTTTTCACATACATCACACCAAGATTGACGCTCACACATAAAGGGTAGCCTTAGCGTGGCAGGGAAATAGAGCGAACAGCGCGTGCAACTTACCCCGAATGCGCTAAACCGTTTTCTTCTCGGGTGCGGGTCATGCTTGTTCAAGAACACTTCGGATTTCGGCCGGGGTGGCTTCTTAGGTCGCATTATCACACGTGTTTCCTCCCGGATGTCGTCGTCCAGCAGCTTGCTGTCGGACGATACCGATAGCTGCCGATGGACACGTTCGTGGTCGCTTACTCTGTTCCAATCTGCAAGATAAAGACGAAAGAAAACGGTATGTGTTAGTGTTGTG
>AXCM01002925.1:0-31536 GCA_000473375.1 Anopheles culicifacies
TTGTACAGAGATATTCGTTGTTTATGAGACTGAGCTGTGTTTAGTTTAAAGTTTACTCAATTGGCATGCCATCTGCCTCAAACTGAAGCTACGGAAAATTGGAAACTGTCCGCCGCTCACCTTCACAGTCTCCGAATATTTTGTCGAAAGCAAACAAATGCGGTCATTTTTATTGTATCAGAGTGTGCTAGAAAGAATAAATTGGCAGCAATGGATTGGGTATGATAGACTTCTATATGTTTTAAAAGAATAATACAAGATTACATTGAATGGTTTGTGTAGACTCCACGTTGCACCCTGTTTACTCAAGTGTAAGGTGCGTGCGCAAGCCACTGGTGGAAAAGGGAACTCTAAATGCCACGTGCGCGGATTGTCACGCTAATATACAAATTTGAATATTTGAAACAAAAACAAAAGTCCTCCATTACAACGTATCATTTATTGTAACTTTTAAAAACAAAGCTTTCACACACCGCTATTCTCAGCGATAAACATCCGGATCTTCTTGTTGCCTATGTACGTGTAAATGCCCGGATATTCGCTGCCACACCGATCGGCACCCCAGGACACGAGCCCTATTTGTGTTCCGTTCTGTACGAGAGGGCCACCACTGTCTCCATTGCACGAGTCACGTCCCGGAAAGCCGGCACAGATAGCACTACAAGGGTAAAGACGGTTGTGTTAGAGAACTTACTCGGCATAACGACACACGTAGACGATCACTTACGTGTTTACTATCCGGACGGGGCGCCATTTGGCCACACACTTGGAATAGCTGGTAATTGGAATGTTGACCGTACGCAGTGTTGGTGCAAGATTCGCATCCTGCGCAGTAAGACCCCAACCGCTCACCGTAGCGGTGCTGTTCACCCTCAACTTATACGTTTCAGAGGCAATAGGAATAATGGCCAACCCGGGATGTTCCAGGAAGGAAGTGGCACTGCGTATAATGGCCACATCGTTGAGGTAAGTTTTCTGCACGAACCCAGGATGGTTGATAACTAAATCCACCTGGAACACGATACCGCTTTCATCGTCTGTCCGGTGAATAGTTCCAGCGAGAAGCGTTAGCTGTAAGTAAGCGAAAAAACAGGCTCATCATACCTTTCTTTGTATCGGATGTGATCGGATGCATTACTCACCCTTTCGAGATCGGACGGTGGGTTTTGACAGTGGGCAGCCGAAAGTGCATGCTTTTCAGAAATGATCGACGCTCCACAGATATGGAAGCCACTGTCGCGTAAAGACAGCAGGTATGGCAACGGTTCCTCCAGCTCTGTACCACCGACGATGCGTCCACTGAACTTCTTCACACGGCCATCATCTTTCGAACCAATCTGCACACGCCTCTGCCTCGAGGTCCATGCGTCCTGCGCCTCATTGCTCAACACACTGGCGACACAAAGCGATAGCAGCAACAGTGCTGGTCCCATCTTGTACGACCCCATCTTTTCACACGCTACACTAAACTGATGAACAGTATCGGTGTGTTGCGAAAAATATAGTCTTGTTGGCGGAGCACGAATGCGTGTTATTAGAACAGGTGTAGCCTCGTTTACGAAAATAAATTAAAGTCTTCCGTGTTGCATTAGGAATGTTTGTTATTTTTCCGAAAAGAACACAGATTTAAGATGATGAGGGTGTTATCAAACGGGGTGCTGGTGTTTATTGCACAAATCTACAATATCCGAAGGGATATTTTCCGCCTTCCTGCTACAGAAGGGTGGCAGGATTGACATTAAAGAGTCAAATTGAAGCTAATGATTCGATGAATCAATTCGAATAGAAGGTTTGTTTTCAAACTCGGCATCTATAGGGCAATAATGAGCAAAGGAGAATAATGTCAACTGCAAGATTTTCAGGGGGCCGTATTAGATTAAGTGTTTTATTCTCTGAGTAAGATGTTCTACTAAGAAATTTTTATGAGCTCTTGTTCTAATAGAGAGAACTAATAATAGAAAGTAGTTGACTTTATGTTTGTTCTTGTATGGCGCCCTGGCTGCATTAGACTGAATTTACCTCGAAGCTGGATAGTCACTGTCCATGGCACGTGGGAATGGCTCATGGGAATTTCTTCTCAGATCTGTGGTGCAAAGGCCCAGCGCTGATAAGACTATCCGCCAGGGCAGCTTCGAGAAGATGAATTTAGTTTGTTTTAAAAGCTTGCCATAAGACATGTTCTCATGAATTCGTGCTACGACGTTCAAGTTAGTGCCTTGTATCGCCAGAATCGAAACTTCCCTGGACAGAGCTTAAAACTAGGAAATGATTATTATAATTGTTAAAATGTAAAATGTTTTTGTTTTTAAAATTAAAATAAATGTACAAATAAAATGTAATTCTACAAAAGATCACGTTCTTGGAGGAAAAACCACAAAAATGCCAAAACCAGGCATGTCAAACCCGCGTTGTAACTGTTGAAAACAAAAAGCTAACGGAGTAGAGATAAACTAATCAAATTGCTATCGTATCGGCTATTTACAGACTCATGAACACAAATAATCCATTCATAGCATTTGATTACGCCGCTAACGGTGCACCGGAAACTGGCTTACCTGGAAAACTGGACCGGGAGACGCTTTATAATGTTGAGCTTGAGTTTTGAAACCGATGTCTGATCAATGGCAAATAAATTGGGTAACGTGAGACGTTGTTTTTTGCTAATCACATCCGATAACTACTAATCGCACGTAATGGGTTTCTTGATAATGGGCACCGGAGACTGATAGTGAGCGGAGAGGCAAATGTGCGTTGATGTTATTATCGTGGTCCAGCTGATTGGCGTGGTCCGCCGAGTTTTTGGGTATAAAAGTAAAAAAGCGCGTACCACAGTCAGTAGTCCGTTTCGGAAAAATAAACATGAAGGCGATCGTAGTGTTGGCATTGTGCGTGGCCGCCGTCGCGGCACTGACCGAGGAGGAAGTTTGGTTGCAGTACAACCGTCGCATGCCGGGAGAGTACTACACCAAGGGAATGCCGGTGCGTCCACCATACCAGGGACGCATTGTTGGTGGAGTGGAAGCCGACATTGCCAACTATCCGTACCAGCTGTCGCTCCGTCGTGTCTCGCACAGCTGTGGTGCGTCCGTGATTGCTGCCCGCTGGGCACTGTCCGCCGCTCACTGCACGTTCCCAACGCCTGCGCCGACCGCTATCACTCTGCAGGGCGGTAGCTCCAATCGCCAGACGGGAGGAGTTGTGTTTGCCGTCGAGCAGATCATTAACCACCCGAACTACGATGACTTCAACCTGCGCAACGATGTGTGCGTTCTGCGTACCGCCGCCGATCTGTCTGGCGTGAACATTGCCCCGATCGCTTTGGATCCTGTTGGTGCTTCCCATGTCGCTGGTTCCCGCGCTGTTCTCAGCGGATGGGGTCTAGATGTATGTCATACCAGAACCATCCACTGATGGAACGTTACGCTTTAACATATTTTCTTCTCCCCTTTTGCAGGATGACCGACAGCTCCCGATCATGCTCCGCCGTATTGACATCCCAGTCGTTGATCAGGCCCTGTGTGCCTCCCAGTGGAATCCAGGATGGGTTACCGATGAGTAAGCATTCATGCATCATGTGTAAGTGGGAGAAACAATTGACTAAACTTTGCGGTGTTACTATCTACTTCCAGTATGATCTGTGCCAGCGAACCCGGACGTGATGCCTGCAACGGTGACAGCGGTGGCCCACTGGTCGTTGCTGGACAGCAGATTGGTATTGTCTCGTGGGGCGACTCTCTGTGCGTCGGTACCAGCCCGGGTGTGTTCGCTCGTGTCGCTTTCCCATTGATCCGCAACTGGATCAACGAGGTTACCGGTGTTTAAACGAACATGACTGCGCATTTGGAATAAAGTTTGGAGCTTCTTGTATAAACTACTGTACAATCTTGTTTAAATCATTAAAAAGGAAAAGAAAGAAATAATCAGAAGCTCTTCCTGAACATAACCACAAAAAGGAGGTTTATCGTAAACGGCTTATAGACTCTTGAGCCCCAAATAGATTATGCAAGATGTAGAGCGGCTAAACGACATTGAGTTTTAGTGCAGTGCCACAATTTAGTGTTTTATGACCTTGATGTTATCAAACGCTACAACTGCCGTAATGCCTCTAATCCCTTCGAGGTTGTCCTTGAACAAGGGGTTCTATGCCTTTAAGTTTCACCTGAAATCTTCTCAAAGACGTTTATCAAACTTTAAGCTGCTGGCATGACACGGTCAGTTCTTCGATGAATACCTTTCGTACTGACTGTAATGACCCATTTTAACCGTTCGCCTAAGTAATCGAAGGTTTTTATGTGGCCCACCGAATCTTATCGGTCAAGGTGTGTTTACTGTAACGCATGCGCTGCGTTCAACATGATAATCAATGTTACGTAGGGGAAGGCGCGGTCCATACTAGATTTGAACTAATACAGCTTTATAATAATGATTTTCGACATTTTAAATCTTATTACTTGTAAAATGTAGAAGATCTTTTTTCAAAACTCAACACCATCGACTAACACCAAGATGTCTCGAGGACGAGAACTTTGGAAAGGGCCACTTTGTAATCTATTTTATTTATTTGACGGTATTTCAACCTTCCTTGGTCGTTATATTTTACAGTGGGCTCCTGAATATCTTGTAGCGCGTAAGTTGAACAGTCAGGAAAGACACTCTATCCGGAATATTAATACGTATCTAAACATGTATGTAGCCAGTCGAGATAACAGCCAAGTATTTGGACATGAATTGGCAACATTTGTTGGGAAAATATCGGGGGATTTTTGGGTGATCTTTGCCATCATCTATAAGATGGCAATTTACATTGGAAATTTGATACGGAAAGTACTTTGGAAATTGTAATTTGATACGTTTCGAGCTTGATCAAAACAGCATTAATCTACCATTAATGCTGTTTTGCGCGATAGGCCGAGCGATTAAGATTGGATAATTGGAAGCGTGCGTCAGATAGGAGTAATAGCTCATATAAAAGCGATTCTTTTGCTGAATTGTGTCACAGTATCGTCCTTACCGCATTCAGGATGAAGCAATTATTCTGCCTAATATTGCTGTTTGCATCAGGCTTCGCCAGCATCGAGGGCGAACAATGGATCAGAGACACCCATCGTCATATGCCCGGTGCATATCATAGCTTGGGTTTGACTGTGCAGCCTCCAAATCTGGGCCGGGTTGTTGGAGGAGTTGATGCAAACATTGCCGACTATCCGTACCAGCTTTCGTTGCGCCGTTTCAATGGACACTTTTGTGGAGCTTCGGTAATTTCTGGACGCTGGGCTCTGTCCGCAGCGCACTGTACGTTCCCGCTGCCAGCAGCAAGCTCGGTGCAGCTTCTAGGAGGAACGGCTGATCGTACGGCCGGAGGCGTCATGTTTGACGTGGAAGAAATCATCAACCATCCAAACTATGATGATTGGACGGTGGAGTTCGACGTGTGTGTTCTGCGTACCTTGGTGGAACTCAGCGGAGTGAACATCGTTCCTGTTGCTCTAGATCCGTCCGGAACAACGCATGCGCCAGGATCTCGTGCTGTTGTCAGCGGATGGGGTTTGAACGTAATAATAGAGAACAAGATACAAACACGGAAGGAATATAAAACGAATTTCTAATACTTCTTGATTTTAAGGGAGCTGGAGTTTCGCCGATCATTCTACAACGTGTCGATATTCCGGTTGTTTCGGATGCGGAATGTGCTTCTGCTTGGCCAGCTGGATGGGTCACTCCAGAGTAGGTTTGAGATGGTTGCCGATAGGAAGGTGATACTTAATGGTTTTTGTTTTATTTCTTCCTCCAGCATGCTTTGTGCTAGCGAACCTGGACGGGATGCATGCAATGGAGATAGCGGTGGCCCACTCGTTGTTGGAGGACATCAAATAGGAATTGTTTCCTGGGGAGATCCGAACTGTGTTGGATCTCCACCGGGAGTGTTTGCCAAGGTTGCATTCCCCACGATTCGTAGCTTCATTTTGGACACTACTGGTGTTTAGCTTTTGGATGGGTCTTGGGAAAAATTGGAATTAAACTGGACATTGCAAACAAAAATCAAATTTGTAAGGATTAATTGTGATAACATCAAATATCAAGTGAGAAATATCCATTTACGATGAATGCGATAGGATACCATCCACTTCTATCGGACACTTGATTGTAACTGCATTGATCCAGTTGTCTTCCTTGTCCAGTTTGGGTTGGAGTTCCACGCGATACATGAAGCATGTTTTTTTATCAAAGTGTGTTTACACTGCGCAAGGAATGAATGGAACCATGTAGTGTTTGTTGCATGTTTCGTTGTGCGTATAGTTCGCACAATGGGTGACTTGTTCGCGTGACAGGCGCCTGATTGCAGTATGATAGTGTCAGCAAAAGAAATTGGCAGGAGTCCCTGTTAGACAGCCTGTGTACAATGATTGAGTAGACAGTATGGCTAGAATCAGCGAAAAAAATGCATCTGGTTCATCCGGCATGCATGTCCTATAAATATCTGGTTGAGGGGGCTCGTACCATTTATAGTGACGGTCGGGCTCAGTGGTGCAGTAATGAACATTGTTGTAGTAATTTGTGCGGTGGCAGTTGCCGTGGTGAGTGCGAACGATGTAGAAGAACGGTTTGTGCGACGCATGCTACCAGCCGGTGCACAGCAGATCGACGATCGAGCGTCGCAGATGGCTAGTCCTGGATCGCTCAAGAAGATCGTCGGTGGAGGGCCGGTAAGCATCCAGACGTACTCCTACCAGCTGTCTCTGCGCAATTACGCACACCACATTTGCGGTGCATCGATCATATCGAGCGTATGGGCTCTCACTGCTGCCCATTGCCTGTATCCCGATCCAGACCCAAAAACAGTAAGCATTCGATAGGGATTTTTTTTCGAGTGAGAAGGTGATAAGATTAACATGAAACTATTTGGCTTCAAGATCACTCTACGCGCTGGTACGAGCAATCAGTCATCAGGTGGCCGTATCTACAATGCATCCCGTATCATCATTCACCCGATGTACAGTCCCAGCACGATGGATAACGACGTGGCGGTAATTCGTGTGGATTCTTACTTCAATGGACCTAATATGGGATACATTGGATTGGTACCGCTGGGTTACGAACCGATGACGGGTGTTCGTGCTATCGTAACGGGATGGGGACGCCAGGTAGGTCATGAGCTGGACAGACAGACAAATACGAAGCTAGAAGTCATCTCATTCGACCTCACACCTTACAGAGTGAGGAATCGAAGCAGTCGATGACACTGGCTGGTGTGGAAATTCCCATCGTAGATAAGACAGACTGCATGAATCAGTGGAGCGGCGTCCAGGTGACACCACAGTGAGTCTTATCGAAATGGAAGGTAAGCTGGAGATATTGTTTTCATCACCCGATGTACGCTTGTACTCTGCAGAATGATCTGTGCCGGAGAGTTGGGCAAGGACTCGTGCAACGGTGACAGTGGCGGTCCGCTAGTTTCCGGTGGCCGACAGATCGGTATCGTGTCGTGGGGATCTACCAAATGCGGTGGCCCACTAGCCGCTATCTATACTAACCTGGGCAACGCGGCTATTCGCACCTTTATCAGCTCGACGACGGGTGTCTGAGCCTGGGATGGTGTATGTACGAACGAAAACAGCAAAATAAATGTGTCTCCGCATTGAATAACCATTATCAGTGGTTGATGCACAACCCGGGCCTAGTATTTCGTTCGTTTTTGTTTTTTTCCACGATTACGGTTGGTGTTTGATAACGAGGTAATATCAGCTGGCTCGAATGTTTCGAAGATGATTGTAAGCTTTCACGCATGAAATATCGGAAGAGCTTAGATGAGCTTTTGGGAGCTAAAAGCTTCACTTCGGTTTTTCGAATGAAAGCTTCCTAGCTGACGTCATTGCGTTGGGGTGAAAACTTTGAAATAAAATGGCGAGTGCAAGTAAACATCTACTTCCGATGAATTGAATTCCATTTAAATTGAAAAGTAAATGACGAGGTACAATTACAAAAAAGGAATTTAATTTAAAAGATAAGTAAAATTAAAGCAAAATTGAAACGAAATCATGCGAATTTATTACACAACCATGGTAGCTTCCAACAGTATCACTTTGAGGACCAGCTAGAAATGCTGCATGTACAAATATCTATCCGATTCGTTACATCAACCGAATATTCATATTGCATACGGATGACATATTGCAGTCGTTTGCAGTTGAGCAGAAGCAAAAACAAAATTAACAAACTATCACAAAAAATATGCATCCAAATACGAAGTGTCGTCGAATGTGTGTCCGGTCGTACGATTGGATGTGAAGGACACGATTCGTATTGGTGTGCAGACACTGGCTGATATGGATGTATGATAATCCTAGCCGGAAAATGTGATGGAATCATCGGCTTAAAGTAGTACGGCCCACTGGTAGATGAATATGGATCAGTTGCTTGGTTGTGTATTTCATGTTTTATTTCGATGAAACTATGATGTATCAGAGCTGTAATCTATCGCTGGTGAAGTTGTAGCTGTTTTCAATACAATCAGTGAGATTGGAAATATAAAAAAAGCACCAGCTAACAACTTTTGGTGAGATACAAGACGCCTTCTGCAGCGGCTTATCGTTGGATGAGAAACTCTTTTAAAGCTAGCTTTGTATAAGTTTAGCGTTATAAGGTGTCTTCCAACGATGGACATGGTCCGTGTATCGGTTGCACGAGACAGGAATGCAGGATCGCATATCAAACGTCAAAGCTGAATGGTTGTCTTGCAGTAGCCCTCAGCACGCACAGTAACCAGGCTTGAATTGCTAACGAACGAGCCCAACGAGGCGTATGATGGTCACATCATCAGAAAATCGTATGCAACAAAATAAAAATCAAAATTCATCCTTATCCTTCCCGGCATGTCCTTGTTTAGAATAGAAAAGCTTGTAAGCGACAAGCAGAGTGACGAAAAAAAATGAACAAAAAATGAGCAGACTTCCATCGCACGGGCTGTCATACCCGTAACACGGCTACACCAGATGCAGGAGGCCATATCGTCATCATCATCAGCAACAGTAGGATGGAAGTTTTCATATTTTTAACACACACACACACACACACACACATACAGAAATGTGGCATCAAACTACGGTAAAGAGTCGTATCGTTGTGGGAGTCTTGAACAACATTGTACCGTGCACGATGAAAATGAAGTGGAAAATGTACATTATCTCACCCGGATAGACACAGCTCACCCACCACACCACTAGCGGTGATTGTGGTTTGTTCGGGTCTGGGATGGGTATAAAAATGATGACATGGAACTGAGCGCTGAATTCTAGTCGCGCCCGTCGCTTCTGACATTTGATGCATTAATTAAACATTGTTGGCGGTACGCGATGTAGTGCGCCTCCTAAATGGAACCTTCAAGGCATACGCTTATCTCTCGACGGGATATACGATCAATAACCAAACCAGGAAGTCTGCATAAGAGCGCCTGTATCAATCAACATTCTAATGAGCAATCAAATTGTGTTTGAGCTTGTTTTGTTGGGCATTGTCTTCACCAAAGAGTTCACGAATTTATTAAACATATAACTTACTTAAATTAAAAAAGGTTTAAATGGCAAGCGTATGGAGAGGTAATATTGTTAAAAATACACACTCACCCACACTCATAACCTCGAATCATCGTTCTCGATTCGCATCCTTGTAAGCCACATTACCACGCACGCATGTTGAGAGATACTAATGTCATTTAATTTTACGACTCTACCCAAAGCACCTTGATTGCAAATTGATAATTACCCGTAACCGTGTGGCCCATGGCAGAAGGATCAGTGGCCGGGTCCACAAAAGGACAGTCGAGAGCCGCACTGTTTTCTGTTGGTCCTACCCGCTCCCGGTCCACCCTGGGTAAGATAAGCCGGATGTGGTATGGTCAAGGTACTTTAGCTGATTCGGTAACGCTTGTTGAATACTAATGTTGGTGCACCCGCTAACTACTCACCAGGGAGAATCCGTTGCCATTGGTCACTGGCGTTGGTGCGGAATGCTGCTGCTACTGCTGCTGCTGCTGAACTATTGCTCCAGAGGTGGACAACGAATCGGGATCCAGGAGGACTGTGGTTTGGAGGCAGTGAAGGAAGAAAACTTGTTGTTTGCTGCGGAAATGGTCGATGCCGAAGAACGATCTCGCTGCCGACCTTGCCGAGTGGAAGTTTAAACATCATAAAAGGCAGCTTACAGAGGGTTTAAGCTAAGCGTGTGGTAATTGTGATTTAATTATTCACCTGCAGGTGGAAAAAAAAACCTCCCAAAACTCAACAGCACACTCGTGCGCTACTGCTCTCGGTGTTTATGTCAAGGGAATTAAGGTGTGCGTTCCATCCAAGTGAGATTAATGAGACTTTGAGAATTTGATAATGATGATTTTGTAAGCTTTAATAATTTGATACAGAGATCGCTTCGCTTGTTCGTTAAAGAGATGTTCGTAGGAAAGTTGCTTGGACAATGGAAATGTTAGAGCTTTACTGGGAACATTTTTGATGCATTTATGCCGTTCCATCGCATAACAGAATCGGTACGATACAAGCATTCCTGCCCAACGTGGCATTTAATTCTAGAATTCCATTTCTTCCATTTCTTCCATCCAATATCCGTGCAAGCTTTCTTTTGCAGTAAATTTAATGCACGCCCAAAACTGAGGTAGAAAGAAGCGAGGGCAAGAAAACGGGCCGGATTCACGCGATACACCTATTCAGTTTCCTCTTATGCATGTAATCAGTGGCTCTGGCATGCATTTGTAGCCATAGGAAGTGGAACGTGCGGTTCTGCGGCATGCGACAGAAGTAGCACCTCTCGTGCTGATACGAGGACGCAGTTCGTTTCGCTAAAGATGGCTCGAGAGAGGCCACAAAAAGTGAAGAAAAAAAGCTCGATCTTGCTTGCATGCACTGCCCTCCCGTGCTGGATCGTGCTGATAAAGTCGAGCATGTACAGCATGGCATGTTTGTAAGATAGCAAAATCCGACGCTACTTCTTATGCTTCGCCTGCTGATTTTGCATCCGGATGTTTCTTCGTCCGCATTCAGGAATTACTATTGTGGCTTTTCCCGGTAGCGGTGCTGGAGGCCTGCAGCAAGATACGCTTGTTGTACAACTGTTGTATCGTTGGTTTATGCAATCAGTTCAAGTGCCCACTCGACAGCGCACAGCCTGCAAACCGTGTGCAGCCTGCATGAATGTGAATGTAAAAGCGGAAAGAATTATTCCTTCACCGGGTGGGGCAATGTTGGGCATCAAAACTGCGCTGGAAGGATGGGAATACGGTGGCAACTGAGTAGGGGTACCTAGTTTTCTTGTGCCTTCGCTTTCTTGAGGTTTTCAGAGAGGCGGTATTTTTTTTGCGCAACTGAAGCTCTGATAGGCTGTTCAGATTCCGGATCTGACCGAACGCGAGCGACGATAGGACAACGCTGCTGATGGGTGGTTGTTGGTTTGGATGGCCGGAAATTAGCGTCACCCTTCGTAGTAGGTGAGGATTTAAAGCGAGATGGCGAGGGAATGCAGGGGCAAAAGGAACAGGAGCTATGCAATTTAGATGTGTAGGTTTTTGCTGGTGCTGCTGCTGTTGACGGAGTATGATTTAAGTGGATTATGCTGACAGAAGCTGAATCATGATTGTTATTTTCCACTAACCATGTACGGGACGGTGCACAAGGCTTGTTTGGCAATCTGCAGTGAATGCAATCCCATCCCGGCGGCTATGTCATTTGTATGTATAATAGCATGTGGAGGGAGGGAGTGGGTTTCAGGGTGCAATTTTGTTGCTTTCTTGGCTTCTTTCGGTGGATGCTTTTGTACCGTTTGTATGCTGCTGAACGGGACACATACACTGCGACAGATCGGCACTACCGGAAAAGGTCACTTTAAGTGTTGGTGAGACCGACAGCTTTGACACGTGTCAGTAATTGGTTCAATCCGGTAAAAGGTCCTCGAAAAATCTCGCACCAAAACACGCACAAAGGTGGATCACCCACGGACGGTACGCTATTGAACGTCATCGGATAGGGCGCGAGCGTTTTTTGTTTTACCTACCCACCTTGAATATTGAAAGGTATCCCCACAACATCCAATCCCGGCGGGATGATATCGGGTGGGAACAAAACGATAATGGTGGAAGGCAATAATTCATTTGGAAGTTTTTGGAGGAGTTTCTCGGAGTGTGAGCCGGTGCCGTAGTGTTTGCCGAGCTTGAAACAAGTTGTACGACCGAAGACGACGAGCGACCGTCAAGATCCAAATCCTGTCGGTATCAATCAAACGAAGTGAGAGGAATCGATATGATGGCTTATGAAATAAATTACTCGTCGATGTCTTTGCAGTCTCCGAGTCCGTGGGTTCTGCTTTGGAACGTACGACCACGAATGGCTGCCGGCTCCATTGGGTTGGGTTGAAGGCGCAAAGCGGACAGAAAGTTTCTCCGATGACAAGTGGATTTTAGGTTGATTTATTTCACCCGACGGGAGTAACAGTGGCACGGTGGCAGTACGGCAACGGCAGGCTGCGGTACGATGGAATCCCGAAGTTCGATTCTGGCATCCTCGAAGGGCTCCAAGGAGCAAAGCCATTCTCCGACAGTCAATGAAGCCGTTCGTGGGAATGAAAAGCTCGGTTGGCAAGCATTTTGTTGTCGATTTTCTCTCCGGATCTTGCACTTTTAGCAATGGCAGTAAAGTTTTGCACACCCCGGTGGGGGTTACTGCCGATACCGGCAACCAGGCAGCGAGGGGAAATTATGATTTGTGTGATTGGTTTGGAGAGTTCTCCTGTAAATTGTGATGGACTTTTGATTTGCGTGGATAATCCATTGACATTTGTGAAAGTGTTTGTGATTTATGTTGGAGTGGTTCTGGTCTTGCGCTGTGAGTGGGGGGCAGGGGTTTTTGATGCCTTTTGGTTGATGTTTAAGTAACAAACGGATAGCGCACATAATAGATTCTCGGCTGCCGCACTGGCAGAATGGTTCGATGGTATGAACAGCATGCACACCCGATATTGGAACAATGTTTGATTGCATGTTACCATCCTAACAAGCAATCATACGGCACAAGACGTTATGTGGCACGTGACCTAATTCGCTAGACATTGAATATTGTATTTATGCTAAATGAAAAACGAGCCAGCATTTGCAAACAAGTTACAGAAAGCAAACAAAGACGCACATGATCATTCGCATGTAAACTGTAAATCGAGCGTTTTTCATAACACGGCAATGAAGCATAAGCGTGCACAAACGAAAATTAATCATACCAAACCAAATTCATCTTTTGTGAGTTTTATACTGCCCGGGATGAGCTCGTCATGCAGGGAACCTTTTGATATGACTTATGTTTGCATCGTGCATGCGAGAACCGAGCTCGAGGCGACGAAAGGATCCCAAAAAACAGATATGAGCTTTCGTCGTATGATCCTTGCACCAACACCAGCCCGAAATCTTTCAAATTAACCCTGCTGGTAAGGTTAGCATTTGTTCCGACGATGTGTCGCCCGATGCCAGCTTCCACGAAGGCAGCAGACGAGGATGATGGGACCCATGGATGGACGGGCAGATCTCATGATACCCACGTGAGGTAAGCTTGCAGCAGGGCCAACGTCGCCAGAGCAGAGAAGATCTGTTTCAATTTATTTTTATTGACGTAATTGTGTGCAATTTGGAAAATTCTTCATCATGCTGCGCAGTTGACATTTTAACACGGTGCTTAACAAATCATGTCTGTTTATTCTTGAGAAATGTCCTATCGAAGTAGATGAGCTACATGTATTCATGTGAGCACAGAATTGAGCAGTGCTTTCCGGCAGATGCAATTTCAAATGGAATCCTTGCATGGAGCCCAAGTATGTGGACGGATTATAAGCAGTGAATGTGAATGTATGTACATATTTGTATGCGCATGTTTTGCGTGGTTGCAAAGCTGCATTCGAAACAATAAACGAAATGTCAAGGCTTTTGGGTTTTTTATTTAAACTGGGAAAACCCCCCAGCAGTTTGAAGCATAAACTTAATATCAACATGTCCACTAAACAGGTAATTGATTGATCACGAATATTTATTAAATGCTTCTTCTAAATATTGTTTAAAATTTTGTACAATATAAAGCTTTTTATAATATATGAGCTTGCAAACAGATATACTTCGGGGAGGATTTTCCATTTCCGGAAACTTTGATGGGTGGTAACGTTTTAAAGCTTGTTGTTTTTGCTTGCTGGCATTGGAGATGGCATGCCTTTTTGCTGTACTTCCTGTTTTATTTCCCAATGCCTAGTGTTTCCGGCTTCTTTCAGCGTACTACTCACAGCATGGCTGGAGATAATGCGTGACGGTGTAAGGCTTATGGCATTTTAAGTGGCGATTATATCTTTATCTTTTTCCGAGATTTGTGCTACCGTCAGCAGTGGGCGGCAACTGTGAAGGTGTCCCCGAGGAGAGAGGGGGATTATTAAACCAAAATACGTACAAGCGATTCGAGTGTCATTTCGGACCATTAGATATACCCTCAATGAACTGAAAGGATAGCATTGCTAGGGTTGCCTTGGGTGGTCCTTTCGGTTGGAGTTATCGTTACCTTCATCCAGTGGCCGGATTGGTCAGTGTTGCAACCCAGGAGCATGACAAACCACTGAAGGTGAAGCTTGCATAGGAGATGGCCAGCGGCCAAATGTGAATGTGTGAGGCGAAATGGATGGACACGATGGATAGTAAATCGCGCGTCGGAAGCCATTCATGGCAATGCAGTGGTGGGAGGAAAGCATGGGCAGTGGATTTTCTGGGATACTGGTTCTAAGTTAGGGCTCTGCGGATCCAGCATGATAGACGTTATGTAGCGTGTTATGGCACTTTCCCCGGACACACCTCCACCGTTCTTTGTACGCCATGGATTTTGAACATTCCGCTACATCTTCATCATCATTTGCTGCTGGTGACCATAATCGGAATGGCTTTCATCCCCGGGTGTACACACATGTACAGTCACACATAACAACACCTGCACCGTCGGCAACTCCCCTGCAACTCACGATCGTCCCCAAAATACGAATAACGAAACGATAGCCACAGTGGCCGAGTCAGCTTCCGATGGTTTCGCACGAGGTAATACTACGAATGACCGGGCGCCTCCATTTGCTCCATGTGATGGAGGCGCCCAGTCTTGATTATGTGTAGGGGGATGTTTTGGGAAACTTTGTTGTTGGTTTTTTTTTGTCATTCGACCATTCGAATGTGACGACAAGATAGATACATTTGGCTTTTGCGATCGACTTTCAGCATGCGCGGAAGGTATCGGGAGGTACCCGGTTCCGGTTGCACAGAGTGACGGAGTGAAAAAGCTACACAAGGGAAGCAAACAAAAAAAAAGTGTTGACATCACGATGGTGAAATGTTCGGCAACTTTCACAGCAATCCGAATCCTGGTGTCGATGCGTGTTGGTGAATGTGTCCTATGGCTGATGTTGTTATGGTTATGGAATTTGGTTTTGTGCTTTGTTTTGCTGGTGCTGGTGGGAAACGAGCGAGAGTTAAATTGTTTATTGGGTGGTGAATTTGTGTTTTTTTTAGCGCTGCTCTTTTTTATGAATGTGTAGCACCTATTTTATGGCATGAAGAGGCCAACGTTAGGAACGGGTGAGGGTTTTTGGTAGCATTTCATTGGCATGCTCTGTTCCATGCATGTAATAGTCACTCGTGTGCAGGGAGGACGGTTTGTTTTTGTTTTTCCGTTGGTTTTTTTTTTCCTGATGCAAACGTGCAACTGAAGGTGAAGAGCATCGTCAGCTGGGCTCGTCAGTAGCTCCGTTTATAGTTGAGTGTTCAATGCGTAAGTGTGCGAGAAATAGCTGACGGCGGGAAAAGTGAAGTGAAACATTTTTTTTGCCCCAAACAAAGGATTACCGGAGGGTGAGGACGCAATGCAGCATACGACCCGCCCGGGCCGAGTATTTTATGAACGTGGGCATCGATAAATTTGCACCTAACCAGAGCTTTCACAACAGGGGGATGCATGTGTGGAAGAGTTTCGGCGATGATAACGAATGTTGGGGAAATAGAAATGTAAACATGTTTACACTTTGCACAGTCCATGAACTCGGTCGGTTGATAGGACGTGATACGATTTGGCGATGTAAAACTTGTTGGACGATGATGGATTAGTGCCGCATGGTTTACGTGGGAAAAGCGCATGGTTCGCTGCAATGCTTATTGGTTGATATGCATTAATGGATAGGAAAACACATAAAACACCATATGCAAGATGGTGTATTTCAATCATGAAATGAATGGAAAACATATCAATCTATTGAATTACGAACGTAAGGGAGATCAGTGGTTGTTGATGTTTTAGGTCAGCTTAGGATTAGTTTGATCCTTTAAGAAAACTAACCCATTACAGCTAAAAGTGTATGCCTACGATAAGACTTTCAATTGAAAGCATCGGCAACATTTGCTTTTATCTCGCACCCATGTAATGCCGTGCCAGGACAAAAGCCCTGTCCCTGGAAGTGCCTTTGGGCTTTCGTATCATTTGCAATAAATAAAGTTAGTTCACCGATGGAGATGGGAGAAAACAGGGCAAACGTAGTATCTATTCCCACAAGCTCCGTGCACAGATCCTTTACGAGGGTTTACCATACGAAACTGCAATTGCAATTCCTTCCGAAAGCAAATCAAAGTTTGTATTCACACTTGCAATTACTTATTTATTTGCTGTTTCATTGTCGGCATACGAACGCACTGGTGGTGGATCGGTTGCTCTTAATCTATCACAACACTCGACACAAACACCAATCGCTTTCTGTTGTCCCCCTTTGCCCCCATTACACAATGTGAACGTTTGTGAGTGTGTGTGGAAAGGTATATTGCATTTGGGGTGTAGTTGAACTCGTACTGCATTCACTGCATCCCATTTGGGTTTCGCCAACTTTGCACTAAATTGTGCCGACAGGTTTTGTAGTAATAAATTTCCACTCTCCACCATTCATCAGTGCAGCTGTATTGTGCTGGTCGGTGGAAAGTTTTCTTTGCTTTGTTTTCTATATTGTTTTGTTAGAAAGAGGTTGGAGCCGGTAGATAAAATTCGATGGTAAACGGGAGTTTGTTGCCGAGTAGTCGAAAGTTTGATTAATAATATTTTTCACTACAATAACATTTCACAATTTCGTTTGCATGGTCATATGTATGTAGCTGCATCAGCCCTCCACACAACAAGCTGGCAAGTCTATTTGATATATTTTCTGCATCACATGGTTGAACGTAACTAATGAAAAAGTTATACTTAATGTGAGAGAAAAAGCAACAGTGAGTGAAAATGGTTGAGCTTTCTACTCAAAGAAGCCAGAACCTGATTGCTGGCGCTCCAGCAAGGTTCTCCACATTCGAATTGGGCCCGGGAGCCCGCGAGCGCGGGGTAGGTTGTGGAATGAGAGACATAAAAATTATGAACAATGATAAAAGCCAACCCACAGCCAGTAACTGTTGGTACCACAAGGCAGTTTCTTAATTCTTTAGCGTACTTAATGGTGGTTGTTGTGAGCTCCCATCTTTCCCACCCTACCCGAGTGGAGAGTGAGTGTACAAAAGCTCGACGAGTGGTTGCTTATTGTTTTCGGATTTCATAATGAGACGTTACTTCTTTTTGCTGCTGTTTGCGTTTGTGGCACCGAAAACAGCGGGGATCTAAGATGTTTGGGATTGGAAAACTGTAGACTCCTGTAGGGGTTGGATGTTGAAGGTAAATGCCAAGGCACTGGTATCGCATTCTTAGGGAGAGTGAATTTATTCTCCAAATGGATATGACTGTATGTGTTTTTTTGCTGCTTGTGGAAACGTAAGAGGTGTAATAATTTGGTAAGTACCATTTTCCCCTAGAGCTTTGCACGATTGCTCGCACATTGGACCATCATGTGTCTTTCCTTCCGCTCTCGAGCAAGCAAGGAGGTCCCTCGGAAAGGAGGTTTTACAGTCATTTGTAAATTTCTCTATTTATTGCTGTTAAAAAGTATAATTCATGACGTGTTCTGGCGATGGGCGTTACGTTACGAAAACAGCACAATAAAAAGGAAATAAAACGATCTTGTACGGGATGGTTTCTTACGCGCAGGGGGGAAAAAGTTCTAGAGCAATCGAAATGTTTGCTTTGTCGTTGTGTCTTGAACCATCCGGCTCGGAGACAGGTTGGCAGTGACGTGAGGGAAATTCAATTAAAATAAACTTCAATGCTGTCCATTGGTATCGGTGTGGCAGCGTCTGGACGTTGCCGGACGACAGCCGGATGTAGTGAGACCCACCTTATCCGCTCATCTCGGAGCGAGGGTGACAAGGGACAACAGCTTGAATAGTTTGGTATTTGGCATATGCCAATGAAACCATTTGACAGCAACAGTCTAATTCGAGAAATGCTTTATAAGCACAGAAAATTGTCAATTTATAGCGACCAAGAGCGATTTGGAAAGGGAACAAAGAATCTCTCTTCATTACTGCAAACAAGATTCCCCGAATGTTTAAAAATGCACCAAGCAACTGCAGTTTCAAAAGTTCACCTGTTCTCGATGCACTGCATTCAAATGGTGCATGAATGAAGATGGAGTGAAAAGCGTGTATGACGTAAAGGTCGGTTAGTTGATGGAATAATTTAGTCGTTTTAAGGACAGACACCATGATATGTCCGTAGCATACGATGTCAAAGCCACTGGAACTGTTCCGCGAGTCAGACCGGACCGCTAGCCAGCTTATCGATTGTAATATGAGCCAAGCTGTTAATTTATTCAACATGCTCTTAGATGGAAAAATGTCAAATCACTACCGTGCGAATCGGTGTACAAAGGGCAGAGTTTGAAACTTGTTGCAAGCAGACAGCCGGTACGGTGTGCCATACATTTTTCAGCAATCGTTTATTTGATTATGACTGTTTGTTTGAAAGTTGGCATAAACAAGCCACTCACATGCTGTCCGAGGCAATACGGGGTTGCATTTTTTTACTGTTAAATATTGCAAACAAACCAAACGGTGAAATCAATTTCTGTATATTTGCTGTGCTGCTTAAGCGAATGGTATTGGGGAGAAAAAACTATTCACACACTGCACAGTGGACGGCGAGCGAAATAAAAATAAAGCAAAATATATAAAATAATTCAAAATATTTGTAAACTGTAACGGTAAACCAAATAAAGAACATGTTTAATAAAACAATATTTATTTAAGTAATTTATTTATAAAATAGTAGCAGTTTGGTGGTAGAAGCGATAGGTTTCTATCAATACGCAAGATTTATTTTGCTTGCGCATTTTTAATTTGAGTTTATGTAAGTCAGAAAACGGCTGACTAACACCTCCCGAGGTTGTAGTGCCATAGAAGAAAATGGCTTAATAAATTGGACCTTCTAGCTCCACTACTTATAGGAAAACATCAAATTGAAAAAATATTACAAACTTTACGATAATTCCATT
The DNA here is from genome assembly GCA_000473375.1 of Anopheles culicifacies. Taxonomy (NCBI): domain Eukaryota; kingdom Metazoa; phylum Arthropoda; class Insecta; order Diptera; family Culicidae; genus Anopheles; species Anopheles culicifacies. The sequence continues at coordinate 19,450 of AXCM01002925.1, forward strand.
TTTATTGGAGAGTCGTTTATATTTTCTCTAACTACAATGTGCCAAATAATTCGAACTTTATTATTTTTAATGTTGCGCCATGGGCTACAGGCGCACGACCATTTTAAAAATGTTTTTTCTCTTTTTTATCGCCTCTGTCCTTTTCCTGCTTTTAGTTTTTTCGTTGGAGATCCTTAGAACCTCATCGTGACATTAGTAATGCTTATTTTAAACAATTATCTTCTTCTTCCTTTATGGCTCTACAACCGGCAGAGGTCTTGGCCTACCAATTATGGCTTCCGTGACATGAATGTACCCGTAACAGGATAGTCAGTCCTGCGTACGGAGGAACGGCGCCTCAATCTCCTCGGCCACCGAATCGCTCCATTTTTAAACGTGTATAATTTTATACATATTGCTTTTATTGCAATTAAATGCTATCTATTTCAATAAGCTACTAATAATGCATCAATAATTTAAAAAAAAATCGCTAGTAAGTAAAATTCACTATTCGCATGGACCGCGTCCACTATGCGCTAACGGACAGTGAACGGATAATTTGTCTTTATAAAATTTGCAAATTTATGTACGCATACAGCCGACGTGTTCCATCGTTGGGGATAATAGACCTTACAGTTATCTAGTAAAATGCATTAGATTTGTTTTGAAAGTTTAATTGAAATGTTACCTTCTCGCATACTGTTTACATCAAATTCCGTGTTTTCACCGCATCAACAATGTGAGCAAAATTACGAACAAAAGTTTAATCATTTATTTATAGTAGTTGAACCCCAAAGTTAGTGCAGCCCGTAAGGCAAACTACATAGAAGTTACTTACTACTACTACTACCAGTTGCTCGTACGATTGTTTTCATCCTCCTCCCCCTTTTCCCACCCCTTGTGTTAACCTTGTGCTTACGCAATCCCGTACGGAAAACGGACGGTGCTTTGATTGGAAGTTTTCCATGAATCGGCGAATGTGCGCTTACCGCCTACGTTCATTTTGTAGCTGTTACCTTCAATATATCGTGATATGGCTTGCGGAACGTTTATTTGATGTGAAATGCTGTGCCAGGGCGGGTTTCAAAGGGCGCACGGTATTGCGTTGACGACCATTAGGCTGCCGGCTGCGTGGTAAGATGGCAGCTAGGCGCTGGAAGCGCTCAGACCTTTCAACCCTCCTGCCACGGGCCACATTTGAAAAGGCGGACGGTTTTTCGGGGCATTTCAGTCGCAGCCTGACACAAAGGACATGTGAGTTTGGCTAAGGTGGAGAACTAAGGGGGGGAAAAAACGGAACTCCTTCCGTTGTTAGTTCAAGGACCGAGGGTTTAGTTTATCACGCTCGAAATATTTATGACGAGGGTTTTTTGGAAAACCGAAACGAGCAGCAAAGTTGTTGCATATTGCTTATGAAATCGTGTTAGCTTCCACAATGCTAGCCGGAACTATTAATAGATGATTTTTTTAAGATACATCGTCACCAGCGTGGAATCGTTATTATAATGAGAGCGACGGAAAGAAAGAAACTCCAAGACGATCCCGGATGTGATTGGCAATAATGGAATGTTTTTTTTTTTCGCTCTCTCCGGATTGTAATGAGGAACAATGGTGGTTTCATTTCTGATCGTATGCTACCTCAAAGCTATCTGTATCATTTAATCAAACGGAAAACCCCCCTCTTATGGTGGCCATTCTTTTATGCTTTCATGTGTGCCAATGAGACTCACCATCCAGTGAGCAATAGCATTCATCAATTATCGCGCACGGTAGTTGGAAGGTGCTTTGCGGGCTAGGGCAACCATTAATGCCCTTCTCGTATCCGTGTCCCGTATGCACACCGGGTTGATGGTCCCAATCTCACCTGCTCGAAGGGTTTCTATCCAATCCAATAAGGTAAAATCCCGTACCGTGTTCGCTGGTGGGAATTAAACTACCGCACCGTAGCATGAGGTTAAGGAAGCGGCGGATCGTTCGGCGAGAGGAAATAAATTTTCTTAACGGTTCTGGGCTTTCCTTTCTCCAATTAGTTTTTTCCTTCTCTTGGTGTGTGTGTATGTGTGTGGAACAAAATGAGGAAGTGGATGTTTTGCTTGTGGGATGCACTGCTACCGGACAAACGAAACCATTCACACTGACGGAGGGCGAACAGAAGAGAAATGATAATTTTTTGATAAATGGTTTCTAATTAAAAGCATTCAAAGACAGCAATCGACCGCTTTTCCTATCGGCTGCTCAAGCCGGCTGCTCGAGGGCGATGGTCTATGGGCCAATAAATTTGGCTTCTGATTTCTGCAATGGATTTTAATGATATTATTGCCTGCTCAAAGTGGCACTTGGACGATGGCTCTGGTAGGCCATTATTTCGTTACGCAATTGAATGTGTTCGTGTACGTGTGTGTTGTGTGTTTGTGTGCACCTTTTCTTTGATTAGACCCCACCTTAGTCTTGAGGTGTGTTCTAGCAATCGTTGCATGTAGTTCTGTTCTTGCCGGGTTCGAATGTAGGGCTGCTTTTGAGGAAAGTATTATTAAATTACCTTTCCACCGCTTGGTTTTACTCATCCGGGAGTTTCATCCGTCCGGGACCAGCAGCAGCCCGGACACAATTGTGAGCGCAGTCAGGTCGAACAAACAAGGTGCAAACACACACACAAAACACACGCACGCACAGTTGAATACGTTTATGGCGTCGTTAATGAGGATAACGAGTGGTTTTGCTGTGATTATTGCTTAATCCGTGATCGTGTGCTCTCATTCATCATTTACGCATTGTGACTCGGTCTGACACTTTGCCCACATTCGCAATGCATCGCAACGCACGGATAATGTTTGGCAGCGGGATAATCTTAGCCCGGGACCCGGTCGGATGCTTAGTTAAATGAGCCGCTACTCGAGATGCCATCGGAACGGTCCCGGGCGTCTCAGCGTGTGTAAGTATGTTTGTCACGTTTCGGTTGCGATGATCCTTGGTGGTAGGTCGAACCCACCCTGGTTGTTGGGCAAGTTTGCCGTCTTAATTACGTGTGCTTGCATCAGCAACGAGAGCGGCACAGGCCGCAAGGACCGAGCGGGGGTGCCGTAGTGTTTCCAATAAACATGAGCTTTGACGTGATTATAAACCGATCTGTGGTTGAATCATTGAGTGTCCGGCCCAACTGGTCCCGTTTGACAAATGACCCTTTCAATGAATGCTGAATCGTTCGAATCTAATGGAAGTCTAATGGTGTACTATCAGGCTACACGAACCTGTTATTTTTTTACACTCGATTCAAGGAAATGTAATAATTTAACCCTCTATTAGGATTGTGGAATGTTTTGAGGCATTTTCCCGTTTAAATAAAGTGCGACAGGTGTAGCATACCGCACGGAGAAATTTCACTAATGTACGTTAATTGCACATTCCTCAATAGCTTTTCTGTGAAGTAAAATATTAAAAACAAAATAGCTTTTCTAATATTACGTTATGGGAAAAAAAGCTGTAGCTTACATAAGCTGCAACCGGATGCAAAGCGCACATTATTGGAAATTTAAGAGCGGATCCAAATATTTTTACGATAATGCACAGTTATGCGAAACAAACCCCGGCACATAAAACAAGGAGCTCGTACGCCGAAAGGTTGAAAGCTATCGATCCCAACGTGAAAGATTGAGATCCACCGGACCGGCAACGTGAGCGCGAAAGCACTAATAAAGTATTCAATAAACGAGACATTTATCAACGGGGATTAAGAGAATGGTAATTATGCGTAATAATAATGATAATAAAAATAACAACTTGTCTCAATTAGTGGTGCTTGGTGGAGCTCGCTGCGAATTAAACCTTTCTGCCAGTGGCTGGCTTTATGCACCGTTAAGTGGCAAAAGTTCGTAGGAGGAAAAAGAAAATGGTCGAAAGTTTTGCAATCAAGATTGTGTCATGGGTTTTGGTTTATGGCACAGATGCGAGTCCACGAGGAAATGTCTGGTAAGGAAGTGTAAAGTTGGTCTCGTGAAAAATCAGGTGTTGTTTATGATGCATCATCACGCAGTTTCCCGCGAGACAGACGCATGTCTTGCGAACGAAGGGATAGATCGTGAAACTTTACGTTTTCCGTAGAACAACCACCTGATTAGTTGTCATTGTGATGCCTTTGAGCTGTTTTCTCCGAAACGATACCATTACGTATTAATTAGCCATTGTCTTGTCGTGGCTGAGGTAAAAGGGGGAATGTGAGAACGTGCCGGTCACGGGTAGTATGTTTGTTTTAAACGACTTTGCTCATCACCCGCAGCTTCGGAATATTTATCACCGTCCTAGGGTTGAGGATGAAGCACACGGTTGAAGACGAGACTAGTAAAGCCCGTTTATGGAACCGGTACATTTCGCACCGCCGTCTGAGGGAAGGGCGAAGCATGACGACGGCACTTGTACTTGGGCGATATTACACTTTGCTGTAATTAATATCTCGGTCGTAAATTGGAAGGAGAGCGAGGGAGAAAGTGGAGAACGAACAAATCCTAACATCAATGAAAAACTCCCTCCCTAGCTTTTCCTTTTCGCTGCCGTGGCGTCCGAAAGGCGTTGACAAAATCTTCCAAGCCAAGCCCAGAGCCAGAATGTCAAGCGAAATCGTTCCCGCTAATAGCTATCGCAGGTACATAAAGGGGGTGATACTTTCATAATTTGCACCGTGAAGAACATTAAAAAGATAATTTAAAATGCTGTTACAACGATCACGATGATGAAGTGGCACGGGTAGATGCTGGATGCTGGCAGCGACATGATTCCGATCCCATCCGTGCCGGGTCAACATCAGGTGCGCTTGAGGATGTAAGCATGGTGAAACTTTTCCTGCATCCCCCGACCTCTTTTGGCGCAGTTGATGTTCAGCAAGTGATCATCCATTGCGATGGCCGCTGCCGGCGGCGTGAAAGTGTGAGACCTGAATAGGTGATAGCGGGGAAAGATAAATGTTGTAAAAATTTATCACTTCCTGTCAAGCTGCACCCACACCCGGTGATGTTGCCTATTGACAAAGGGTGAAAATGAGTCAACCGATTAGACTAGGAGGTGATACCAACCGCCTGCGAGATGAATGGTTAATTAAGAAATGTGTAAAAAAAAGGAACTTAATTATTTCGCCAAGAATCAACTCTTGTGACTTTACGCGGCTAATGCGATGAGAGTGATCGAGGATGTTGGCAGTTGAAAGTTTTTTGATAGTGAACGTGAGTGAGATAGTGAGATAGTAAACGGATGAGAAGAGAGAGTGAGCAACGAATGTTTGTAGTGCGGTTTGCATAACTTTAGGCGCTTTCATGAGACTTCATGGGGTGATGTGATGATTCAAAGGTTGCGAGCAATTGAGGTTATAAAAAAAATTTACAACCAGAGCCAGAAAGTGACCCCAGCTGCACTTGATCTAACGAAGTCAAATATAGTTTTATTTAAGTGGAAAAAATTAAATTTAGACATACCACACAAACAGCCATATTTATGGGTAGAAATCCGTAAATAATGGTCCAATGAACTTGCAAACCCAATCACGAGCAGATCCAACAACGGAAGGTAATCTTTTACGGGTTAGTTACAGTCTTTAATCAGCACATGCCTGCAATCGAATACCGTTTACGTTAACGTACTGCTCCTGCATCGTCCTGTTTGTGGGAGTGCTTTCGTTCCATCTGTTCGTCCCGAGGAGCGTAACAGTCCCGTTACAGTCCCGAATGTGAAGCATTTCAATCTACCCCAAAACACACACACATGGAAACGATGTGGCCCTATCGGGTGGCGTCCAATCAACTCAAAAACCGACAAGGAGCGAAGGCCCATAATCAACTTCCGTCAAACTTCCACCATTCCTGTTCCCGGTGACCATTGCTTCCTGTGCCTTACGCTTCAATAGCACTCCGGCAAGACATTCAATCGGAAAGCGAAGCGTAACCCGGTCTGCAGTAGAGGAACAATTAAGTTTACATTCGGAATGGCTCACCGGAGCGGGACCGGTGCGTTACAGTGTGGTCATATTTCTTGGGGTAAAATGTACCGCCCCATTTCGACCACAATTCTGCCCCAGACCGAGCAGCCTGCAGCCGTTGGTCTCTCATTTTCTTCAGTTTTGGTAGAAATGTGAATCGAATTTAGTCAATTTAAGAGTTGGGTCCCTCAAAGAGCTACGGTTCGAACCCAAGAGCCGGTGCGACGTCTCCCGGCTGAAGATGTGCTCCCAAAAGGGCACACTTTGGCTATTTGGAACAGATGCTACTGTCACCCTTACCGATCCGCTTCGTCCGTATCGTTGACGTTTGTTTGAACGTTCGAACCGGCGACATGTGTCGTCGAATTTGGCCTGTGTTTGGCAAACGGCTGCGATGCGGGGGTGTGCGGAGTTTGGTCAAAATTTTATCAGCCTCCAGCTTATCCTCCGGGGTGCTGTTTTCGGATTCGGCAGCGTGTGACGGTAGAGATCGGGCTGTTGGGCACGGAGCCAATTTAAATGTTTTCGGTGAAGTGGTGCGTAGGATGCTAAATTCGGGGAAGAATTATTTGATCGGAACAAATTGACTGAATGCCAGACCGGGGCTTTGAAAGTGGAACCGACTGTGACAAATGCAGTTGTGCCCAATGTGCTTGGAGCGTCGTCTACCAAGAATGAGCTTGTGAAATCTGACATATTCTCACTTTACCCTTCCGTTGAGGTGTAGTTTTATAACCGTTGTACGTCCCATGTCTGACGGGTGTATGAACACAGGATCATCTCCCATAGTGGAGGGAGTTAGGGAACTGTAAAATAAAACAATCCCTTCCCTACTGGTAGCATGCCAACTATGCAGGACAAAAGATAGGTAGGATTATCAACAATAAGTTGTCCCTGCTCATCAAATCCTGCACTACACCAGCGTACGCCGTACGAGGCAGTCCTTTGAGTTTTGACACTCATTTATTTTTCATGTCACATCGTAACCCTCCACAGCAAGGTGTTGTTGTCCATGGTTCATGTTTCGTTAGGTGCCGCGACCGAGAGCACATCTGACTGTGGATGGTAGGTTTACCCTGGTACCTTGTGCTACCTTGTGGGCTCATTCCGATAGGCCAATGATGAGAGCAGCAAGGAAGGTTGGAACTTTTTCCACCAATACACCAAATATCGATTTAGGGGTTTGGAATGATTGGTAAATCTTGGAACCATCCAAAACCAAACGGCACTCCGTACATCGGGGCTTTCGGTTTGCGGAGATTCGGAAGAGGAGATTTTCAAAATTCATGAATATATTGGATAATTTTACATTCGACCAGCACCTCGTGGGAATGGTTTTATGTTTGCAGTGAGCTTTGTTTGCCCAGAATAGATGGGCCCAGAACCGAGGGTGTGTGTGTGTGTGTGGGAGCGGCTGTGAATGTTCCGAATCCGATGTGTTGCGAGAAGAATGATAAAGTGGCCGGAGTTGGAGAAAGTACAGCGAACCGCACGGACCTACTGTTCAATTCATTCCCACGTTCGTTCAATATTCATCGATAGCGCAATCTATTGTGCCCGGTGTTGGTCGCTTTGTTGACACGAGCAATAGCGAGCAAGCCGGGACGAACCAAGAAATTTAATTAAAATTCAATTAACTCCCCTCTCAAGTGTAACATTCTTCCGGGGTGGGGGAGGGGACAGGATTTGGTACAGAGATTTGTTTCAAATTTTGAACCGCTAAAACTGACGTTGGAAGAGAAAACCATTAAACATAAGTAACTCTAAATAACATTGTAGAAATTCGTCAATACTCTTCCGTACATGGCTGGTAGTTAAAATATACTCTGAGGTCTTGTGGAATAATGGTTGTCACAGCAAGACAGGCACAGTTTTGCTAATCAAAATTCATGATAAAAATGCCCAGGAATTGAAAGAGAAAAATGTTATTACGGTAGTCTTCGGTGAACAACCCAACAGCAACCGTAATGTGGAGACATTTGTCCACGTTTCCATTTGGGGTGCAATCAATTTCCAATGCTTTAATGCGATAAAAATTATGATCGGTCTCGTACAGCTGGTAAGCAACTCGATCTGGTTGTAGCTTTGCAGCTAAACGAGGGACTGGTTCTACGAGTACCATCTACGATTTAGAATCGTTTGCACAATATGGTACCTCCATATGGTGTTCGATGCGGTACACGGTTCGAAGTTTCTGCTCCGATTGCGATTTATCCACTAGATTCTAGAGCAAGTGTTTCATAGAGTCATGGTGAGGTGGTTGAAGTCAAGGATCCTTCAACGGAACGATAGTTTCAAAGCCTTCAACCCATGTTACACTTGTTGCTGTTACCGCAAATCATCACACAAAAAGTGTGCGACTCTGCTTCTCTCCCGCGGTTGATGCCACGGACCAAGAACCTGCCGTCGCGCGTTTCGATCGGATGCGAGTTCCCACATCCGGCCGGGACAATGGAGGGATAATCAAAGTCGTGCGGTTACGTGCACTATCGTACGGTTCCACCAAGCAACCACGTAGAATATCGATGTGGCGCGTAGATACCACTGTTGCTCGTTAGGGTTGTCGATTTCTGGCCCGCTTTAGACTGAACGCAGCACTTTGACGGATCGGCATATGCGTCGTAGCACTTTTTACGTAATCTGCTCCGTAACCCGTAAATGGTGCAGTTTCATAAGGCTCGTACGTAATTGGTATGAATTTTACACGAGATGGTTTTCTTTGCAAAACCCGGCCAGAGGCGCAATGTTGGACCATGTTACGCGCTACTTTGTACGCATCAAGAAAAGGCCGGATTTCGGTCCAAATTATGCGGCTAATGGTTTTGGTGTGGTTTTACTGGTCGTGGTTTCCCCGAGGAGTGTCACACCTCCCCAGACGGTGGCCAAGTGAGACGGTGGTAGTTCCATCGCAGACTGTCCTACTGTCTATACCCGCGTGCGTTGGAAGGATTTGAGGCAATTTTCGATTACTGGGATTGATTGTGGTTGATGGAGGGATGGAGGTTTGGGTGATGGAAAACTTAATGCCAACACAATAACACAATCTGCAAACCTAGCAAATGGAGACGCAACAGCTTCACGTGTAGTACAAATCAGCTGCAGATAGCTACTGGCACTCTCAATGGCACACGTGACGAATTAGACGATGAGCCCCCATCCCCCCATTCCACATGGCAGGAAGTTTGTCAATTTATCAAAAAACTAACACAAACACACGTGTACGTACGCGTTCGTTGAAGATGAATATTCAATGGTTGGAATGAATCCATCGTCACCTACGCCACCAGTGCTGCAGCTGCGTGCCACAAACCGCAAGAACTCGATTACATCAGCCAACCGTTAAGCCAGTTGTTTGTTGCTTCCGAAAGCCGAAAAGAAGTTTCGGGCGAGGGAGAGAGTGTGCTGTTGATGTGAATAAGATGGCAGTCATTGGCAGTAAAACTTTGGCCACCGTTTAGGATCGGTTCGGTTCGGCAGCGTATTAATTGAGCATTTTTGTGAGGCGAACAATCGTAGCATTGTGCTTGGGAAGGGTCGTATTGATGGTTATCGTACAGGCCGGTTTTCCGTCCCATTGTGGATGTTATTGGTTTAGTGCCATGCTTTAGGTCTTTATGCTAAGCAGTCATCTGGTGGGCAATATGCTAACGGTAATCAAATTGATGAGATTGATCATCGTAAATGATTCCTTACACATGGGAAGATGCAACTTTCCCCTAAGTGACAACATAATGGGTCTGCTTGATGGTGGAACTTTTCCCCACACACACACACACACTCGCACACACATTCGCACAGTGCAGAGGTATGAAACATATGGAAAACGTGATTTGGAGCTTTTCGTTGTCGTTTATTTTAAATAAAACTTACTTGAGAAAATGGTACAAATTCGTATGCTTTGTCAAATACTACATACTGCTGCCAAAAGCTTAAAACACATTTACCGTAAAATTTATTAGACGTGATTGCAATGTGAGCTTCAATCGAAATTGCGCTCGCAATCGAATTACATTGATGCAACATCGGCAAAACCCACTGATTGAACGAATCAAAGACTTTGTGTACGTAACAGCAAACCACATGCTCACGTAAGAAGTATAAAAGCTTCACAAAAAACGAAACAAACAACCAGAACTAGAAAACTCCAACCCAACCCACTGTCGAAAGAAGTGAACATTTGAATACAATCTCTCGTTGCTTTCATGTTTCGCATTACTCATGTCCATAGCGTGTCCACGCCGCGAATTCTTGACCAGCTTTTCTTGAAAAGAAACCAAGTGCACCAGCTAAAAAGTAGCGACTCGTTACAGTTGAGTGCCAGTCGGGCCACGAGTGTTTGAGTGTGCTGTACGGTGCAGAAAGTGCGCCACCATCGGCAACGCCGGACGTTTGGACGGTTGGAAAACTGTACGAAATTGGAAAGGTGCTTCAAGCTTGCAGAACAGCTCTGGTATACGGGATTGAACTTTTGCCAAGGCATAGATAGGGTTGCGCGCATAACTTCCCATTGAATGGAAAACTCAAAAATTTGATTTACTTCACAAAAGGGGGTACCAGTTTTTAGTTGTTGCTTTCGGACCACTTTTTCGAAAAGGGGGAAAAGGGGAAAGTTTTGGCAAGCTGGCAAACAGACGAACAAAAAAAAGAGCCAGTAGGAATGTAATCTGCAACGTGCCGATGGTCAGCGGGAGAAAATGGCGCACAGTAACTGAAGATGATGGTTCATGTTGAGTGGGTGATCTTGTGCACATGTGGACTGGTTGCATTATTCGGCGTACCGGACCTGAAGAGAGCTACGAAATCATTTGAATGGTATCCTTGATTAAGCTTTAGCAGCTGCCCGTAGGGTTTTACTCGGAACGTATACTGATACGAAGAGTGTATGAAGTTTTCTATTTTATTTTTTTTTTGAAAAGTATGAATAGAACGAAAACAAATTTGCATGTCCTGAATGTCTTGTGCGCAAACTGGGGCTGGGAGTGCGCATGTAGTTTAAGTTTACAACACCTTACGTCGCACGCATTATGAGGCGGGGAATATTATTTGAATAAAGCTCGAGCGTGTCAGAAACATCCGACTCACTGTCTATGAATTGCTTCATTTCGGAACGGAACGGATTGGTGTAGAGTCTACACCGAACCACTAGGACGTTGTCATTTAATAAAGTTCCAGAACCGGCAATTAGACCATTAAGCAACCTGTTCGAGAAGTTGTGATGATCAGAAATACTTCATTTAGCTAAAGGTGCCAACAGGCGGCACATCTGAAGTTTACGACTTGGGGGAAAGGGGGGGGGGGGGGGGGTTTTGGGGGGGGGGGGGGGGAAGAATAAACTTTCCAACAACCTTTTTGCCTTTCTCGTTTTGCGGTAAAAAATTGGAGGTGTGCGTTCGCCGGAACTAGCGTTTGAGAAAGTTTCCTAATTAAAAGAAAACAGTTTGCATCGGCGTGGAAATAAGGAAGGAAAGAAGTGACATCTTCCAAAAATTTAGAAAAAAAAGTTACCACACGTCACCATTTTTATCGAGGACTCATTTCACAGTCATTCTTTTTTTTTTGGTTTTGTTTTGGGCTCTCGTTGCTTCCGAGAAGGCAACGAAAAAAAATGAACGCATAAAGAAGGAAGCTTTTGAGCAGAATGGTAAAATTGGTTTCGGTTGCTTCTCAAATCGCGAACAATGCTGTGCACACCACCAGCTGGCTTTCTAATCAAGTGCTTCGTTTTTGCCATCCCGAGCCCGAGTCAGTAGTGGTGGAGAACTGTCGCTCGTTTAGGAATCGCTTTTTGATTGACACTTTTCTTGTCGTTCCTTGGTTTCCACGGCTTCCCGGTGGCACTTCCCCGTAGGGATAGTGCGTGTGCGAATCGTATGCGAATCGATGGCCATGATTCGACTTTAATGAGAAAAGTTTTATATTTCATTCTGTTGCCATTTCGGTGTGCCACGGTGGTGTGCTTTCTTTCATCGCCTGTGCATCGTTGAATCTCGGTGCCTGTGATTGATTGGGTAGATCGATGTCGGGTACTTATAATTTACCGGAATACTCTCCGGATATCCGGTCCCGCAAGGCATACCGAGAGTATGCTCCGTTCGATTCTATCTAGTCATTTATCGCTGTCACACCACTCGCACAAGCGTGGTGTGTGA
>KI423284.1:0-26089 GCA_000473375.1 Anopheles culicifacies
AAAAAAACCCACGACGTCAGTATGAAAACGTTTATCGTTACTCATTGTTTGCTTGTGCTGTTCGTTCACCTTGCTGCAAACGTTGTGGTTATGATTGAACAGCAAGTTTGTGGGATTGTGTTTGTGTGTTCTTAGCAGGAAAAACGTTTTCCGGCAATCTCCGGCATAATGAAGCGCACGTACTTTTGTACAGGCGGAAGGGAAGATTCCATATACAGGCTTGTCATAAATTCCAACCCCGAATGGTGTATGCGCACTACGTGGATGCATAAATAAATTTGTCATGATTCGCTGTCCAATGTTGTACGTGTGTTTGGTAGGCTTGGTTGGTGAGGAAACATCCTAAATGAATACGTTCCCTAAGGTGTTCCTACAAATCGATTTATGGGTAGATCTAATAGGCATTTATGGAGATCCTGTTCCATGTTTAAGCCACAATTTCAGGATGCCTGTATGTTGCTTAGCTTCAATGAATACGCGATTTAACATTTGTAAGCTGATGTGGTCTCGTGTTCCTATATTTATTAATTTATTTATTTCTTATATTGTATGCCGCATGGGTTTAACAAAAAACAATGTTAACGTATCTTTAGTCTAAACATCGGGGATGGAAGAGGATTCACGAAGACGAGAGCGGAAACGTGATGCAGGTATGCCAAAGTCAAATAAATGATATGAGTCATTAAAGACCGCGAGCGCACGTAGGAATGGGTCATTTTGGCCATGGCGTGTACTACGTGAAGGGATAAGAAGCGGAGGTCTGTAACGTACACGTCGGGGGGGAACGTAAAGAGGAATCAAGGATAAGATCGCAGGAGCATCGAGTTCATTGGAGAGGAGACAAGCGATAAAAAATGGAACGGATGTGGAAGTATCGCGTTCTAATCGGTTCAAGACCTAGTAGTCGACAGCGATGGAAGTAAGAGGAGACCGAATAACCGGTAAGAAACCGGCGCACGGCAACCCGTGTGAATTTTCGTTGTACCCTCTCAATCCTATCCATCGCAATCTTGCCAGCTGGTGACCATACTACAGCAGCATGCTCCGGTATTGCGTGAACCCAGCAGCTGTACAGCGTTTAGAGACACATAAGATCACGGATTTCAGAGGACAGACGGATAATAAACCAAGCGTATTGAGCGTATTCTCTAAATGATCGCTGAAAGACAGTGAAAGACAGAAAGACAGACCCCGAGATCCTTAGTAGAAGTAACTCTACTCAATCTGGATCCGCGAAAGGAATAGTCCCAAAACACTTTGGAAGACAAACGACCAAACGACGATATGGACTAATAATACAGAGTTTGTAAAACAAGTCTCACCTGGTCTAGCCTTGATTACCATAAATAAGTTTTAAATCTACTGTACTCGTAGTAAATTAGTCAAGTGGAGCTTTCCAGCCACATACGTCCTTATAGATTCATCTTTATGAAAGGGCTCTATACAAAGAATTATCTTCAGCAATAAAGAAATGAGATCAGTTATTGGCATAAGTAAATCGAATTCCAAACTAATGTCTCTTGCAATCTTCATTTCATATCCATTTCTCACAATATTTGACTGCTTGCATCAAGAAACTTGTCAAACGCTATCTTATCCCAACATATGAACTGTGTACGTTAGGGATGAGTGTAGTCGTCATTATCATTTGTCTGCATAACAAATCTGAAATCATAAATTAACTTTTAAACAAAGAAAAAATCTTCTACTTCAGCTATGTACCCATACACTTTCGAAAAATAGACTAAACGATACATTGTTTTCTTGTGTAAAAGTGCTCCAGAAAGATCCATGAATTTCATCACGTTGCACTTTCTCAAAGTTTTAAGAAATGTACAAATTAGTTGCCAATCAGTGAGTCTTGTATCATGTCAATACGTCCGGCAATGCAAAATATGAACCGCCAAAACCATACAGACGGCTGTCGATCATTCTACGATAGCATACTACTTTCGTGCAAAAGTTAGTTTACCACTTCACCATGCTCAGCGTGCGGAAGGATAAGCTTGCAGTGAGCTTACAACTGTGAGCCAAACAGTGTACCGATAAATGGTAACTGTTACCTCTGGATACATTCTTGGAAGCTTCATACACGAATCAGTAGCTGCTGTACCATCGTTTATGAACCGGGGCAACCAATTTTCCATTTTTCTGAGAAAGAGTTTATGCTGGGGAGCAAAAAACCATACACATACACACACGCGTTACTCGTCCTCCACAGCCAACGAGACAGGCGGGAGTACGTATACGTAAACGACGTCATATCAATTTCAGATGAAACTGTCACGATGCTGTTGTTTCCGTTCGGATCGGTTTCGATGACGCTAAGCTGATGGGCTTGTGGGAGAGGACGATGGCTGCGGAGGATGTAACCGTTGTCGCAACGTTCTCCAATCGGTTTGCCGTACGGATGGCGCCACGGTCCGTGATAAGACGAAACAATCATAAAAACAAACTTTACCCCAACGCCCGCGTGTGTGTGTGTCTGCTGTACGTTATCACATCGTACGGAGCGTAAACACCCGCCAAACCCGGAGGGCTGCCAGCACCGATCCTTCGTGTCGGTAAGGCAAAGAAAATATCAAAAATTCACGATTACGTAAAAACACTCTCGTACAACCCCGTTTTCCCGATCACAGGTTATGCGCTCGTTGAGCTGTGCCACATACTTGCCCCGTTACAGCAGTAGCAGTATTTTGTTTGCAAACAATGCCAGAACACAATTCCGCGTCCCGACTGACTGTCGGCAATGGAATGAGGTCGTAGTTTTTTTTTTTTTTCGAAGCTCAGAATGAATGACAAAGAAGCAGAAAATTTAGTTTCTTTCCGTACAAAAAGTTTGCTTGGTTGCCAATTTTTTTGTTTTCGAACAACGATTGATATGCTTCGCTTATGCTTTACGTTTGGCAAACATAACAACATTACCCTCATTATGGTTGAGAAACTACAAAGACTGATCGATATCAAACACAGCGTTCAGAAGTAGTTTTTGGGTCAGCAAGATTTGATAAGCAGTGGTTTTGAAAAATTTCTTTATAATACAGCTTAACTAATTCGGATATAATATTGCACTTTTACAACCCTGTTTAATTGAAATCATTAAGGTAAATACCTTTTTCCCACCGAATCTAGATATAAACGATGATACCTGAGTTTTAAATTGAACAGACGGTCTGACCACCCAGGCAAGCGCCGGCCATCCCCCCATTCAGCACCCAAAACTCTACGCCATGTTTGTTAAACGCTGCGGTGTGCATTTTAGGGTTTAATTGCAGCTCATCAGCGGTTGTTTTGTTCTGCCTGCTTCCATTTTTCTGCCCAGGAAGCAGGATTGCACCGCGCATTACCGCGAAGTACCGTCCAGTGGCGCTGCATCCGGTAAAGTTCGTACCCGGCACAGTTAATGGCCACTGGTTCGAGGTGAAATGTTGCAATTTACTAAAGTGCTGAATGTGCCACTATCGTCCAACACCGCGCGCCCAGCAAATACGCGCTAGCGAACGAACCAACGTCCAGCAGCGTCCAGTCCAGCGTTTTCGCACGATTGTACGCCTTTTTTAACACAAAAGTTGTTGGAACTCATATATAGTTGGCGTATAGAAAACGAACAAAACCGTAAGAAGAAGCGAAACACAACCTAGAATATAGGTCACTGCAAATTACACCGACTGCCTACAGCACTCATTCAGTTTATGGCACTGTGGCGCTGGGAAATGGTAAAACACACTGTCGAGAGGTAAACGTTGGGGAGATGCATAAATATCCACATAAAAATACCACCCCATTGCTGATGGGTTACGAGGTAGAGAAGGGGAAAAAAAGCCCTGGCAGTAAAAGGGCACAAAACAAAGCATATAAGTGAGATAAAAGCGGCAGCGCTAACGCAACATAAAATCTGGTTCATTTTTTTGCTTGTTGTCCCCCTTTTTCGGTACAACATACTCGGGTATTCATAAATTTTCATCTTCCAACCACCAGGAAAGCCTATGCCTGTCCCTTGCTGCTGAGCTGCGTGGTGGAAGGATGGTGCAGATGATTTAACTGAAAAGCAGGGAAACATTCCCATTTGCTTTACATTCGTCATCGTGTTGGCGAGAAGGAGAAAAGAGAAACAACGACCGGAAATGTGGATATAAGGCAGGAGGTTGGAAAAATAAGAAGCAACATAAAAACAAAAAAAAAAACATGGACGCTCGAAACCCTCCAAAACGCAACCACCTCCACGATCGCACGCATAAGGATTCGTTCGTTAACCCGGGTTCCTAGCTGCAAATGCTAAAAACGGAATGCTTTTGTTCGTTCATGCGGGAACAAAAGGGCAAGCGAAAGCCCTTTTTTTGTTTTGCCCACCATTCCTGCCCTCGGTGTGCGGCGTGACCTTAGCGTTTGTTCGATGCGTCCTCGAAAAAACCGTTCGTGAGATTTTGTTTCGTTTGGCCTTCACGGTGGAGCAGCGATGGCGAACAGGCGTGGACTACCAGTGTGTCCATTGTTCGACGCAACAACGTCCGGCGCTTGCCATAAATCACAAAATGGCCGAACAATTTGGCATCCATCAGCAAGTGCTATTTGCACAACCGTTTGCACAGGATAGTAATGAATAGCCCGGTAGTGCAAACAGGCGTAAAAGTGGCCCGGAACGCGCGTGAGACGTGAAGCTGTCAATGTTGACGCTGGGATGGTTAGCAGGATGGTGGTGGGAAGCGTTCTTGAAAGAGGGAATGATTCATGGAGGAAAAAAGTGCTCAGTTAGCATAATTGTAAGTAAATCTATTTCGAGTGAAGGTGATGATTGTTGGAATTCCAATGTTACGGAAGAGCATTAATGTGAATAAAATGCTAAGTTTACATTCTTTCATTTTAGCAAATCTTGCATCAAATGTTCTTTTAAATGATAAATAAACACTTCTTCACAGGCCATTATAAATCTAGATGACTTGAAATTGATAAAAACGTGTTCAGTTCACTAAATTGGACGTGAAACATTCAAAGCATTTATTTTTTAATCTAAAATGCCTAAAGTTATGCAATGCAAGTGCCATTTATTCGTTTTAAATCAAACCTTCTTTTATTTTCTAAAGGAACTCAATAAAAAAGTATACATTTGCTCATTTTATACCTCGAGAACAACTAAAACAAATAAAAACTTCTTCTTCTTCTCTGGCTCTTGGCCTGCCTTTTCTGGCTCCCGTGACTTGAATGTACCCGCAACAGGATAGTCAATCCTGCGTACGGGGGAACGGCCCAAATGGGATTCGAACCTCGGTCCTGTCCGTTCGAAGACCGGCGCCTCAGTCTCCTCGGCCACCGAACCGCTCCCAACACTTCTTAGGCCATTATAAATCTAGATGACACGTAAATTGATAAAAACGTGCTCAGTACAAGTTGTCACAAAATTGGAAGTGAAACATTCAAAGCATTTATTCCTTCATTTAAAACGCCTAAAGTTATGCAATGCAAGTGCCATTTATTCGTTTTAAATCAAACCTTCTTTTATTTTCTAAAGGAACTCAATAAAAAAATATACATCCACTTATGTTATACCTCGCAATCAACTAAAACAAATAAAAACTATTGATGATAAAAAATGTTATTTAATAGTTCAAAGAATATGGAGTACATCATCTAATGCAGTACACGCTTCAATTTCGTACTGATTGATACGAACATAAAAACTTTTAGTTTTTTCATGTTCTCAAAACGCTTTTTTTGCCTTAAAAGTGAGCCTTTTAAAGTCCCTTCACTGTTTGCCTGCATTACAGAAAAAAAAAACTTAATTCATCATCATGCCTTTGAAAGCTTTTTTTTTCAACAAAGCTTAGCTGATGGAGGAAAAAACATACAAATAACTACGGATATCGTAAGCTTCATTCTGCATTATTTTCCTCTTCTACATCATCCACCCATTCGTCTTCCGCCGGGACACGCTGCCTCCTGCTGCACTCCCTTTCGCTAAATGCATACATACCACCTGCCCAGCAGTTTAATGATGATCCATTGCTAAAGTGAAACGGGCACAAACGGGAAGACACCCCAACTGGATGAAAAAAGCTCCGTGTTGCTGCACCATTCACCTGACAAATGGGCTCTTTTACGTGCGTAAACGCTTGACCGAAAGCTTACCGAAGCATCATCATCATGGTGATGCAGCATGGAGCAGCCATTCTGGAATTGTATCCTTCGCATTGGCAAAAGTCGCAACAGGAGGAAACGCATTGCACCAAGCGAGAATAGTGGCATCTGTTCACCGGGCTGCTACACACTGCACCAGTGCACTGGAAGTGAACAACGCTGAAGAATTCTTATGACGTACTTGAGGCAGAACGACAATGCAAGCTTGGAAATGAAAAAAAAAGTACGAGTTTGATCCACTTTTCAATAACAAAACTTCAACAGGAATGGTGGCTACAAAACCCACCATTGCATTGCATTAGGAGAGTATTTTTTAAGAAATTCTACTTTAGGCAAGAAGCTCAACAATAAGCCATTTGCCATTGCTTTTCCAGCTGTGAAGATGTAAAAACAAAGCCATTCATTATCGGGCGCCTTTTCGCGCGTCTAGTCCGGTTGGTGTTGGCGAATGGAAATGGCCGATTAATCCACGCACACACAGAAAAACACTCCACTCCAATGCGAGTGCAACACGGTCCGAGCGGGTGGTCAGTGCAAAAGTCGTCCAACTACCCCATTTCGGTGCTAATTTATTACCAGCTTTAGTGCATTTCCGGTCCAGCGAAGCTTGGAGTGTACTTGGGCGATGGTCAGGCCGGATTTCCACTTCTGGAAGCGTGGCCGGTGCACGAGTGCAGCCCGAGTACTTCGGTGCTAATCGTTTATGGTGAAGCTTTTGTGACTGGTCAGTTGAAACCCGTTAAAAGCTGATTGAACTTGTGTGCTCCCCTTGTTTTTTTGTTTTATTTCATCGTAATTTCCTTTAAGAGGATTTATTTATACAAACTTCACGTCAGTCTCGCATGGGTGCAGTGATGAATGATGTATCTCGACCGTCTTACGTGAGGCACCCTTTTACGAAAGCAACAGTTCCCGCAAAGCATTATGCATTATTCAACTACCCGGGCCATTACCGGGATGGTCGAAAAACAAAAAGTATGACTTGGAAAAAAAACAAGGATTCGTAACGCAAATGGACGGTCGGCTTTAATATTAAACAGGGCACAAATTAATTTGCTACCCCTTTTTCCGAAATGGGTGAGTGGGTACGGGAATTAATTTCCTCGGATCCATACAACCTGCACCATGCAACGCCCCCCCCCCCTCCCCAATAAGCAACAGGGACGGATAGGGATGATGGGCTGTGAAAAGAACTCTTCTGCCCGAGCAAACTTTCACCCCCGAAACCAGCTCGAGCGCAAACTCATCCGAAAAACGAATGGGGGGTAATATAAAATGCAAAAGCCAAAAAACCGTTATGGCTTTTGAAATATACTCGTCCACACTAAACACAAAACAACGAAGAAAAACCATCGCACCAGGGGTTGGTCAGATGAAGTGGGCCACAGTAAAAAGTGTGGTGGGATGCTCTGTGAAGAATGCTCACTGCTGACTGGCCTTTCCTCGTATACATGTGTGCGCGCGCGCGTGTGTGTGTTTGTTCACGAAATAGCTACCACTACCATTTCCGGCACTGCTTTTGCTGACGCGTGTTGTTTAGCTTTACTGCTTTGCCACGAAGACAGAGTAGCGCTGGGGTTTTCGGTTTGCAGGAAATTGTACATTAATGATCGCTTGCCCGGCTGGAAGCGTTGAACGCTCGAGGTGAACGCATTGGCGAAATAGTGAAAATGGAGAATCATAGTTCGGAAACTACATGCGGTAACTAGCAGCCACATCCGGTTACAAAAACAACACGGAACAAAAAACTCAGCATGGATGCATTGTTACCATGAACACATAATTTATAGGGTTAGATGCGCGAAGGCAATAAATTCATGTTGATGGTTGAGACAAAAAAAAAAGAGCTGGCTTCACTCGGGTGATCGGTGGGCAGGAGTTGAAGCAGAAGGTGATGAAATTCCATAACTTTGAAGTTCCACACTATTGAACTTCTAAATTTTGTTAAATGATATTGGGTTGTAGATTTCTTAATCTCCAGTAACATCAATACAGGGTTTTACATTTTACTTTAGACTAGCTGTAACCATTTTTTGACGTGCCGCATTCGATTTCTTGTTGGCGGCTTATATTTTGAAATACATGCAATGAACTTCTGATTGAGAGCATTTAATTGCATCAGCCCATTATTGTAACTAGGTATCGACAAGAATTTGTGCGGTGGTTTATCTCTATGGATCCACTACTACACATTTCAAACAAATCTGTTACATTCATGTAATTTGGAGTATTTACGTATCACACTTAAAATATCAGACCCAATACATGTTTTAAAAATTAGCATACAATTTATCCGATCTATTCTACACAAAAAAAGTCTCGGATAATTAAAAAACAAACAATTTTGCATAAAAACAACAGCTCATAATTAAAGTCAATCTTTGACAGGGGAGTTATAAACATGCGATCTTGAAGCTGTCAGAAAATCGGGCTGATTAAATTAAATGCACGCAATCAGAAGTTCATTGCATGTATAAGCCGCCTACAAGAAATCGAATGAGGCACGTCAAAAAATTGTTGCACCCAGTCTTAAGTAAGATGTAAAACCCTGTAATGCGTGAGGATATTTTAAGTGTTTCGGTTCGATTGTTCGTGCACCCAAGAAATTGCCGTCTTGAGTGACTGTTATACCATTCCGGGTTTCATTAATTATCACCTGACTTACTTTTATAAATGCTTTTCGCGCTGTGAAAAGTTACATCATCATCATCACTTATTGGTTTCAGACATATTCCCCAATCGCTTCAAGAATGTTGGTTTGCCTGGCTTAACACCACGGTGACTTTCCGCTTACCTGTAATTGAACAGAGAAAAGAGAGAAAACTTTCCGTTAAATTTTACCTCACAAACTTTGGTCCGCATATGTTTGGCAGGGACCTGCGTGCTACGAAGAATTCTTCCATTCTACGACACACACACGCAACACAAGCCGAAGTTCCAAACGAACACAAGCGACAAGGCAAGATTTGATTTTACGAAACTTAACCAACCAAAAACTTTCCCATCACACCCTCAAGCCACACAATATCATTACGCTTAGCTTAAATCTTTCTGTCCCTGTGCCCAAGACTTTGGCATTCATTAATGCTCGCTTGTCATCCCTCGCGTGAACTTGGCCCACTGGATGCCGGAAGGTGGATACAGAACGAGCGTTTCACCCGTACAGTTGAGAAGAAAGAAAGTGTGGCGGGGTGGAAAATGGGTGGAAAAAACTTTCTCCAGCTTCTAGAAGGATTTACTCCTACATGCGGAAGTTTACCAGTGCGGGGTTTTATTGAAAAGTAACATTGAGAGGTCCGGCCATACCGGACATACGGTCATTGTCGCACGAAAAAAAGGGAACTGGTTACCGGGCAACCAGGAGCCTGCCAGCACAGAAACGATGCAACGATGGTCAAAAGCGGATAAATATAGATAAACCTCGGTGCCGGTGGGGACGTGCGACACACCGGGGAAAGCTCATAAAACAAAGAATGCAGCACACAGGTGAAGGTAATACTACAATGGATGTCCTAGGAGAAAATTCTCTGAACAAGATGTCCATTGAAGGTGCGCAGCAAAGCAGCGAGCGATCGTGACTATGAAAACCAACGTTGGTCGGTAGGCGAACGAATCCACCTATGAGGATTATGCTACGCCCTGTTCAGATGGTTTTCCAAGAATTAGGCACCAACTTTGGAAATAATATGAAGAATGTTTTGAGGTTCCTTGAACACTCTTTTAGTTCAAATTTTCCGATCGCTATGCATTTACGTTTAATAATGCGACATTGTGATTTTTCCCACTAATAGTAATGACTCTTAGCCGTAGTTAAGAATTTTCTTCATTTATTGTTCCTCCATCCGGGGTTCCCAATTATCCTACCACCTGGACGGAAAAGTGGGTTGCAGAAGCCGTTCAGAAGCGGCAGCACCATTATCTGCACCGTCGAACGAACGACACGTATCGGATATAATTTTGCCCGTTATTGTCCGAATGTCCTTGCTCCAGCTACGATGCCTGTGAAAGGCTTAAGCATAGTGTGTAATGTTACATCTCACCATTCGGTCGGGTTTTTCCTGTGCCGCCTATGTGTATCCAAGGAATGTCTAGTCGGATTTTTAACGCTGGGACAAGTTTTCAGAGATCAGCTTCCGGGTCCCTTTTTTCCGGTTGGTATAGAGCCGCCCTAGTTAGCTTGCTGGAACACATTCAAAAGTGTTCTGTGACGCCTCTTCACTGATCACCAGCGGTTCTACCCGGGAGTAGAAAAAAACAGAGCACAGAAAGATATTCTTTTCCTAAGGCACACTGCACACTCCGTGTGTCCGGCAAAAAGGGGCGGCAAATTTGTATTATAATTCAATATCGACGCAACTCGACAGCAGCACACCCGGGAACTGGTGTCTTGAGTGTGACCAACCCAACCGGCAGGGACTTCGTTTAGCAACCATCGAGCGAAACTTTGTGACACTTGCTCGCACGGTGAGCTGTTCCAGACGCCCGCAACGTGACTTCCGGTGTGAGCTTTCCGTTTTACTCGAACAACCGTACGTCGGCCGATACGAGGTAATTGAAATGAGATGATAATACCATTCTGGTTGTAGCCGTCGTTGGATAAAGGTGCCTTGAAACTTCGTATTCACCGGAGACGAGTCATACGTGATCGAAATGAGTCATTAAGCTGACTTCAGCCTACCGCAGGTACGGTGAGACAGAGGCGGCATAATTGCATCCCTGTAACTTCCTTCCCTCCCAGCAGTCCCCAGCTCGTGGATGGGTGGACAGTTATTGTTTCTCCCAGATGAAACGGTTCGCCAATGTCCGAACGTGACAAAACTGTAATTTGTTGCTTGGGAGTTCGGAGTAAAGAAAGGGGAAAAATTGTGCTGTAAAAACGCTGGCCAAACGGTTGCAATGAGGCTGCCTTTGCGACGGATATGAACAAACCGAAAGAAGGCCATTGTTGGTGTTCATTCTGGGGTCGTTTGAGAAGCTTTCAGTGGCGGAGGTTACGTTGCGTCTTTCATCTGAGCAGACACGGTGGATTTTGGTTGCAATTTCGAGGTAACAAAAAGCGTTGATGTAAGGTAATCTGGGGTGTTTGTTCGAAGTGCTAAAAATGTCATCTAAGCGGTCTATTAGAAGCACTACTGTGAGCTTGCACAGGTTACAATGTTACAAGTAGATTAATTGGTAATCCGTCTCTCTGCTTCCATTGTTCATTGAAGCGAGGAGGTTTTAAGTTGAGTTGGTAAAGGTTTAAATGAATTTTGAATCATCTTAGCTTCGAATAAGTGGAACTTTATCGCTTTTATAGTTAGCTTAGTCACTTTTGTCAAATTATACAGTTACACTTAATTAGATTTAAAAAATTAGCGTTCTATTGATTTCAAGTAATCAACCTCGGGTCGGATGGGTTAAAGTACAAGGTAATAAAGTCGAACATGCTGAGGGAATCGTTCGGCTTGCTGTTGACTTCGCGGATGACATCTTCGGACATTAATCTGCGAGTGTACATCCGAGTAAAACGTCACACCTTAAGCATAGTGTTGAGGTTTCATGCGACGAATAAGAAATATTTGCTATCCGGATCAGTGACTGTGATAGATAGGTAGTTGAAGGTTTTTTTTTTAAATTCAGAAAGCAGCTCAATCTGAAGATGCATTATAAGGACAAAAGTGCCGAATATCGACGCCACAAAATCCTCCAATATAAAATACTTCATCAGAGAGGCTCGTTTACCGAAGAGATACCGTTGCCGATCTTAAACGGCAGGACCGGAGTTCGAATTTCCCTCGAGCCGTTACTTCCGTACGCAGGATTGACTATTCCGTTGCGGGCAATTTTACTGTTAATAATCCTGTTGCGGAAGGGGAAATAACTGGCCATGACTTACTCGAGGTTGAAAAGCCATCAACGAAGAAAAAGAGGACTTGATCAAGAACTTTATCTGAGAGTCCTATGAAGCAGTAGCGGATCAAGCGGTGGGCGGACTAGGCGGCCGTCTAGGGCCCCGCCGTTCAGGGGGGCCCCGAATGATCCAGCTAACCCCCCCCCTCCCCGCTGACAGTTTGTTTTAAAAACCAGCCTAAACTCAGTTATCCAGGGGCCCCAAGCAGTGGTTGGTACCGGTGTAGCGATCTCATAGCATGGACATTTTCTAGATAAGCAATAGGTCAAGTTTTTTGAAACGGATTGGTGTCCAAAACACGTCAGTACGGCGCACTCAACTCAGAGCGGATCAAGAGCAAGAAAAAGAAAAAAGGCCAATTTTATATCAGCAATAAACATAGATGAGACGTACGCTAAGGGATGAGTAATGATCCTCAATAAGTCTCGAATGCTTAAACGAAAAATATGCTTCACGTCGATTTGACAGCAATTATATAGATTTGGTGGTCAAATTAAAGCAGTTCGGTGGCCGAGGAGACTGAGGCGCCGGTCTTCGAACGGACAGGACCGAGGTTCGAATCCCATTCGGGCCGTTCTCCCGTACGCAGGACTGACTATCCTGTTGCGGGTACATGCAAGTCACGGAAGCCAGAAATGGCAGGCCAAGACCTCTCGAGGTTGTAGTAAAGCCAGAGAAGAAGAAGAAGAAGAAGGTCAAATTAAAGATGTGACTTATGTTCCTGCAGTGCATTATCTATTCAGCTTCAACGAGTACCATCATTGAGTACCTGAGCTTTGAATTTAGTATTTATTCCTTATTGTAACTCCTTTTCTAATCGAGTGCACATTTTGCTATTGTTTCATCAATTTTGTGTCAATCGATTTTAGACTACATTGAGCAACATATTACGTTTGGCTAGCTTCAAAAAACCACCTGCATGTAGATAGCCTTAATGCAACTGGAAATAACTTTTAATTTGAATTTAAAATCACACCGCATATAAATGTAAATTGAAACCGCAGCAACAATTGTACATGTAGTTAACCCCTTTCCGAATGCTGCTCCCTAATAATAATGTAGATCTAATTCATCAGCTTTTGATTAGCCCCCCGCAGTACAGTCGAACGTTGCAACGTTATCACACAGCCAATAATCTCGTGCAATAAAATCATTCACCCCTAATCATCAATGGCGTTCAGTCGGTCGTGTGCTGCGCGGGCAATATTTTACATCCAAACTGTCAACTGTCGGCAGCAGTGCGGCAGTATGGAATGGAAAATTCATCAACCCATCCCAAACACGCCGTCGGCTGGCTCAATGGACTAGATCAATCGTTTTCCGGTGCGGGTTGTAGTTGTGCCGCTAGAGTTCAACCCATGATCCACCTAGCCCATCCGGTTCCGGAGTCAATCGGATCCACCGGAAGCCTGATGTCGATGTGTATATTTAACTGTACTGTGGGTACGAAACAGGACGAAGCACACTGAAGAGTGGCGAACGACAAAGCGGTACAATTTTATGTTGCTACACAATGCTCCAAACATCGGCGTCACTGGCGTGTACTGCAGCCCGGGTGGTGGTTGGCCGTGTTCGCACAATTGCACACCCGTTTGCAATGTTGCACTTTCGGACGCGTTTGCAAAGCAAGTTTGGGCAAGCATTCATTCACTGTTCACTGTGCTGGCAAACGGAAAAGCGAGCGCAGGGAGAGGAAATGCTTTTCAATCAGTCGAAATCGAAATCGAAAATCATTACCACTGATGAGGTTTATCGAAAAGTCCCGCCGGATCGGAAAATCGTGTCGAATGTGTTGCAGTGGCGTAGATAGAGAGACGGGATGGAGTTTGCATTTTTTATGCTCTCTGTGAGTTACGCTGCATTCCGATACGATGGAAGTTATCAAACCCGGTTTGCCTATCGGAATGCTGATGCACAATCGTTCTTGGTACGACCGGCAGTATGTTGATGATGATGATGATGGGTTTTTGCGATCGATGAAGTGTAAGACGATTCGGTGTGGAAGCGGTAGAAAAGAAAAACGCAGCAAACGTTACTGCCGCTGATGGAAAACTCCATTTTTCATACGATTCACTGTGTGAAGGGAAAGCATCGAGATGGCAGAAAACAGAGCACTATCTACTATCGCTTGCAAAATCGCATAGAACTGTTTTCCATTCTTCGTGTGCGCTTCTCAGTTCCCATTGCCTGATGTGTGGAACCGTGGAAAGGAATCCTCGAAGAAAACAACGCGCTTCACTCAACCGTATGAAATAGTTCTTGATTCAAAGCATCACTTACAATATGCTACTACTACTGGCTAAAGCAAGGGGAAAGGCAGATAGTTTGACTTCACCTTAACCAGTCCCTAAACCGACAGCCAGACACTACAGACAGACGGTTTTTTGGGAAATCTAGTCGTATTCGTGTTCTATTGCGAAGAAAATCACAAAACCCAAACGCACAGAGAGAGGGAGAGAGAGGAAAAAGTGTCCGTCGCGGGAAACGAGGGAATTTATTTTCAGCCACAATAAACCACAGCAAACGGTGATGGTGATCGTAAATCTAGCATTTCACTTGAGCGCTCCCATCTTCGTGTCACAATATGCGCACTGGTTGGTTGGTTGGCGTACGCTATGGTTGTCACTAGTACACACTTCCCGCTCGGAAACGGTGCGTCCTTCGTGCCGAAAGCAATGAGCCGATAAAACCCATGCTGCGTGTATTAAATTGCGATGGCGTAACGTACACCACCGCCCTAGGAAGCACGGCACAATTGGATGAAAAACAATGCACGAAAGACGGTGGCGTACCAAGTACCGAAAGTTACCGCTGTACGATGGTTGATGCTGAGCGTGTGTGCGAGCAAATCTTTCCGTGAGACGTGCGTTTGTACTTCTCGCATAGATTAATTGTGAAAATAAACACTTCATTGTCACCGTCAGTGGTGAAATTTATGAATTAAAATCAAATGCACATAAAAATATGCGTACGCCCGTGTCATCGGGGCTTTGTTGTGGGGTTTTGCGGTGGGCTCGATCGGTTTCCGAAACCGGCGTCTGCGATGTGCTCTACCAGACAGGCTTGTGTTGTCATGGCAGGATGGGTGCCATTTTTCATTAGGGATTTGTGCGTACGAAGGAACGGTGGCTGATGACTGTTAAAGAAGCGAGCATACGTGGCTTAGTAAGAATCCTTCCGTTTTCCTTTATTAGCATCACAATAAAATTGGCAATTTTTGTATTTTATATTAGCACCCAGAAAAATGTACTGTTTTGGATTGAGCCATAGCTCTACCTTCAAATAGCAAACTATTGCGGAATAAATCTTCATATATCTTGAAGTACAAAAAAAAAACCTTCTCAACCCCTTTTGAGCATCTGAACTATTTACCAGCAATTGGAATTTTAATAGCAAATGTTTTGCTACTATGCCCCTGCCAGCACATGGTCATTCATTACAGATTAAATTTATTGCTTGCTTTATAATATTTATGATCGTCCTGACGCTGTACATACCACACACTGATTGTTTGAGAACTCTTGAAAAATATTGTGTTAAACCATACCAAAATAGCATTTACTTATATACACTTCTTATACAACTCCGACGGGAATATATTTAGAAATGCCACAATATTCAGTTGAATGTCGCATGAACCACCATATTTGATACTTATAACAGATACAATTATCGAATTCTATCAAATAACACCACAATCCATCAACGGCGTTTCTGCTTCTTATAAACATCCTCAACGCTAAAAGCACATAAGGCATTACACGTCTTTACATTACGTGTTGTTTTGACATTTCTTTAGTTTCCTCTTCCGAATGATTACTACCCGGTCTCGCCCACGCACTTTAGTTCGAGGTCCGTTTAGTGATAAATCAGATTAAAATTAGATCCGGAAACAAGGTGACATCGGTCGTACGTGCGAAGCGTTACGTTACCAATGGGCGTACGGTTTGAATCTGATGTAGATTTCACTTCGATGTATAGAGACTCATTTTCTAAAACAGTGAGAAGTATATGTGTTTAAAGGAAAGGGTCACTTTCTGGTTTCAAACTATGGACACAACAATATTAGGTCAGGTTGTAATCGTAAAGCTGTCAAGCTACATCAATCGTGTAATGAGTTTAAATAAATCCAACGTTTTAAAACGTAAACTAGTAATTTGCTGCTCATATGAACCTTCGATTGTAATGCGAATTGCATACCTGCAGGCTTTTTTTTTTATTCATGAGGAACGGCCAGGCCGTATTGCTTAATACCTGCAGGCTGTCTGTTGAAAGAAAACATTTAAAGGTTTAATTGTACATATTTTATTTATTTTTTTTGCACAATTTCAATAATACAACCTTTGTATTATTGATTTTAGTATTGAAATGATCTTTGTATATATCAGATTAAATTCAACAGAACTTCAAAACACAGTTTAAAAGAAGATATAACCCGGTGACAGTCATGCAGTCTGGGTTGACAGATGGTAAACTATTGTTCTGCTTACTCTTGCATTACTAGAATACAGTTGACTACGCATTGATCATCCGCACGTTCATTTGTTATCGACGGAGTAAAGCAGGAAATTATGAAGAACAATCTTCCGAACGTGTTCTAGCTTTGCAAAGCGCAGCACGACATCTAACATTATTACTGAAATGGCATCGACATCAGCTACACTAACCGGCGGAATAGAAGACACAGGTCCAGTTCCGGTCCGGAAGCGTAGCTCACCGATGAATCGGTCCTTGTTACATAACTTTTTTTCCTCCTCTTTTATCTTCCCCCCTTTCGTTCAACCAATAATGTCCCAGTTGATACGCTTCCGATAGCTGCCAGTGGCAATTTTTCTCTGCATCCCACCTCAAACACCCCACGCCCTCCAAGCAACGAAGTGACAAACGTGCCACGTTGATGGAGAGAGTTGGTTAGTAAATAAACTTTGTGCCGGAAGCGTAGTCCATGGACGCAACAGCATCATCACCATCATCATCAGCAACAGCGGCAGTAGCAGCTGTTCACGATTGCTCGCCTGCGTTTGCTGGACACTCCAACCGTTGGTTGTAATGGCGGGAGTTGGATGGCTTTGGGAAAGTCTCCGGCACATTAGGTGACTTGTCCTGTAGGATGTCCTGCGGGGACATTGTTGTTGCTTTTTTTCGAAACACCGGTGCCCAACCGGTCTACCCGCCATTATGTTCTGTGGTGCCTATTCTTATTCGCTTTTTGTTTTATCCATCACTTTTATACCCTTTTCCTCGATCGACCCCACTAGCGCCGTGCGTGCAGAAAGGGCCGATAAGCGATTTTCTAACTTTGTTATATTTTCTCGTTATTAATTAAGAACTTTCACCCTGCCGGAAGCATGGGATGGGACTAGGCTTGGGGTGCTGCTGACGTAGCAGCTCATAAAGTGTCCGCACGTTCGCACAAGGCGCGCACAATGAAGTCGTCAACCTGCTAGTTATTTAGCGACCGTGTCATGTGTGAGGCATTTGGTCCTTTGGGATGGGACGAGTGAACCAGACGTGTTATAAGGGGTAGAACGTATAGACTGATTTATACAGAAATAGGTAACGCCGTACCCATTATACTCGATTATTCGAGCACATTATGCATCAAATGTGATACGTACGACGATTTATAAATGTTTTTAGTGTGATTTACATCCATAAATCTGAATTCATATTCAACTTACGTTTGTCGAAGCAAACGATTCACAATACCTGATTGAAAAAGGGCGATATTGGTTCGATTTCAGGAGTATTTGCCTTTGATTTGAACTTTATATTAATTTAAGATTGATTACTTTCTAGAAATATTAAAAAAATATTCAAATGTAAAATTAAAGGACATTACTATGAGGCGCTTTTCATTTTGTTGCTGTGCCTGTTTGCATAAATTTAGGCGTTTTCGATTAGAAGAGTAAATTCAGTAGGGATTATACACCTCCTGTTTGTAATCTATATCAATTTTAGCAACATTTATTTCAACAAACTAAAGAAGAAATTAAAATTGTTTTAGATTTATAATATGATAAACACTTTCTTAGTTTCCTTTACTTAATCGATATTTAATAATAATACAAAAATAATATTTTTTTTCACGGAAAAATGCCACACCGAATACGATCATATTTGATATTTTATTTTCGTGCCCGTGATGATGTCAACTTCATGCATATATTTTTATTCAACTCGTTATACAAACGTTAGTCCATCCGAAATGTTTTGGAATGCGTCGCCGCTTGTCATTCTTCACTGTTGTCAAAGTGTGCAACACCGCTTCGAACGGTAATGTTATATTCCCAGCCCAAGGGAATACGCTTGGTTGATGCTTTGGCTGCCTGTGTGCTTGTGTTGATGGAGCTGCCGACACAGACAAATCGAAGCAAAACATGTCCCGTTTTGTGCGATTCCATGCGCAAAAGATGTATGGGTCATTTTTAAATTCCATTCCCATTCGCGTAGAGTATGCAGCGAATTGAAATATTTCAAACACCTTTAAAAATGATCCCGTGAGTGTAGAAGGGGCACACTGTGTAGGTGTGTGCGGGTATATTGTGTTATTTAACCATTTTCTTTTTCCCTTTCCACTCATGTGTCCTTAGTGATGGGGCGTTGTTTCACCTCACAATGCACGGAAGCGAATGCTTGACCCCGGAGGAAGAGGTGGAAAGGCGGAACTGTCCAAAACACGAGCAACGACCGCAAAGTTCCAAACAAAGTGTCCTGAAAGTCCCACATGTGAGCGATGCTTGCGGTTGGGTGTTTATACGCTCACCCGGCAAATTGATGTTTCGGTTGATGTTAAGTGAAAAGTTTCCATCGTGAGCGAGGGAGATCGAAGAAGAAAGTTGATCCAAGCCGGGCTGGTGGGGTAGAGCGAGTCCGTTACATTCAGGAGACGCCACACGGAACGAGGAAATACACACACACACACACATATTAACTTTCGTTCTGCTTTCCAACTTTTCTACACACCCGAATGTCGTTTATTTTCAATGTGGCCTTGAGCGTGGCATTGTTATTTTCCCGCGATCTGGTCTGTTGGACGTTTCTCGACCTACATCGACGACATACGGCGCAACCATTGCCAAACTCGTCTCGTGTTTGGCGTGGCGCAGGAGGGCGAAATGATATATCAATAGGCGCGAAGGAAAAACGCGGCCGGAAGCTGTCGAGATGTGGCCGTGGTCGTCGTTGTTGTTGTTTGGTGTAGATGCAGACGGAAAGTAGCCACTTACAATGTTCGAACTCGTCGGTGTTCCTCCTACCTCATTGGTAACCCTCTCCGACGCTTTTCCATTTCTAAACAACATACCCTCTATCGGCTATCGCGAAACAGTTCGTAACCGTGCGGAGCAACGAACAAGGGAGGATTTGGGATTTGTTTGTTTTTCTTTCCTGCCACTGCCGAAACAAGGCCCACTTCAGAGTCGATGATAAACGACCATTTGCACCGTACCATTTCGCCGGCTTTTCGTCGGTCGTTCCCGTCCAGTTGTGTACGCTCCCGTCCCTGACACGAGATGTAACTCGAGAAAAACTCACACCGGGAATGGTTCAGTCCACTCCAAACTTTTCGACAAGAACTTGTCTCAGATGAAGTGGCGAGTCCGCGCTAGTGGAAAAAGAAAAACAACAACTCCAGAACGATCGGTGGGTGGGGAGGGAAGAAAACAAAAACGAACTGACGAAGGCATGATGATTGGGAAAATGGCAATCGTCCGGCAGTCCGGATGAGCGCGGGAGAAAGGTGAAGAAGGCACTGCGGCCGCACGGAAAGGATGTTTTGAATGACAAAGTGATCTCAGCTATAAAATATGACCGACAAATATGTATCCTTTGTAAAACATTAGGACTCGGCTAGAAGCCGGAACTGTGTAGAGGGGAAACGGTTCGAACGAAGCGAAACAACAAACGGTGAAGTTTGTCTTGCTAAGTGCCTTCAAGTGGCACTAATAGAGTATGGGGAAGGCAACGAATTGAAAATGAGTTCGTATGTGTGTGTGTCTGTGTTGCTTATCTGCTTTTTTCCTCTTCTTACTTGGTAGAAATACAGACAGAAGATTATCTTTGGAGGAGTAAAACGCGAATATAGGTAACGCCTTACTATTTCTTCAAGAGGGTAGTAAATGTGAAGTAGAGTAGTGCTTATCAGCTACTAGCACTAGAGTTGGTGGAGTTGATCTTGCAAAGGTACTGCTTATGTTATGTGCTCTCTAGCTGATAAGGCAAGTGACGGATGAAGTTTAACTCGATAGTCAAAGTTTTTGTAGCACATGTAGCAACAAAAAAACAGGAAACAATGGAGAAATTGGAAAAACAGATGACAGAAGGTTTTTTTTCAACATTTTGCTTCGTTTTGTGAATTACGTTGATTTAATAAATCAATCAGCCAAAAAACCAAAGAAGAAATAATGGATAGTATATAATAAATGGCTTAATATGTTGGCTTGTCTAATACCCAAACGAATTAAATAGAAAATTATTAAACAAAATATTCAAAGTTTTAAGTAACTTATGAAAAATAGTAAAAAAATCACTTATAATTGCTGATAATTAAATAAATTAAAAATCAACTCCAAACTAATGCCGTTTTTTTAAATTTTGAGATAAATAGCATGTTTAGCACTAATTTATGAAGAACATTAAATTATTTCTTTCCTTACCAACAGCACACTCCATGTAACAGTCTGATGATCTGACAACCCGCTCAAGGGAGTTTTGGAACAAATGACGTCATAAAGATGGCATTCTTAAATCGATACATCTTTTTGAGGCGTTCTTAAAGATTAAACAGTGGCCCAGGATCGCATACCACTCACCATTAATTTTGTACTTTGATTAAATTTTGTCTTTCCCATCAACTTGGAGTGGTAAATAATTTCTCCCTCTGGTTGATAATTCTCTCATGCCATGGCAAATGCCGCCTGCACATGTATGTTGTTAGCCTGGTGAAACAACAGTGCCACTTCCTCAGGAGAATTTCAAACTGTACCAGTTGTCGGCGACGATAGCGGGCCATGTAAACATACCCGCTACATACGTCCGTGGTTTGTGCGCGCAAGTATCTTCCGTACACTGCTTCACTTTCAACCCAATAAAGAAAGCCTCCGGACCGGTTTCGTCGTAGATGGCCCGATGGGAGGTAATTTATTATTTACAATATGTTTTGCAAATGGCAGCATTGCTTCATCAATCCCACCCGAGATGGTCCACGGGGGAAAATGGATGGTCCACCGCCCTCGGTACCAGCAGCGTAAGGCGCCTGTTTTTCGGCACCGGAAGCAAAGTCTCAGCCGCACCATCCCGAAAATCTTTCATCAAAACAAACACTCAACAGCTGCAGCTTGGAAAACTCCCCATGCGACCTATCAAGGCAAAGTGCTGCAGAGGCTTAATCAGTCATTTTGTGCGTCTACGGAATCGAACGACGAAACATTGGTCATTGAATCGAGCCTCATTTTTGGCTTGGTCTCATAAAAGCAAAACACAACCCCCCCGGTACACCGAAAGCCATCTCCAGTGTCCTGTAAGACACTGTGCGAACGCAAGTCTTCCGCGCAAAGGCTCTTCTTACGTGGAGCCTTCCACTTCTACAATCACGATTTCTTGCTCGCAAATGGAGACGAAGCGTAAACCACAACCAGACCAGAAGTTTGCCCCCCCCCCAGCTCCAGTGCCGTTCGTATATTTATTATCATAATTAAATTAAGGTTGTTATTTATTGGGATTTGTGGAAAATTTACGAGCGTGTACGCCAAGCGTGAGCCAAGTTTGTGCCAGCGAAAAGTGCCGTCTCGCATTCCCAGGCCCATTTTCTACACCACAGTAAGTTGTTGACGTCCTAGTGTGTGGATGGTTCCAACAACCATGTCGTGAAAAACACTCTGGATGGGGCGGAGGATGGAGAGCGAATCGCGTTGAAGAGACACACAAGCAGAGCCAGAAACGTGAAAGATGCTGTGTGTATGGGTGTGTGCTAAGTGAACGATATTTTCTTCTGGGGATGTAAAACCAATCCGTAAGTAAACAGCCGCACAGTGGGTTAATAATTGAAGCAGTAAATAATTAAATTGTACAAATTTAATTTATAAGTGTTGTTTTAAAATATTTGAATCAGTCAAGCGCTAGTCACATAATCTGATGATTGCCAATTGAAAATTAATTTTCAGTAATTGAAACTCTTTAACACTTCTACAATTCATATTCAGCTTGTTAAATTTTCAGGTACAGCCAAATAAATGATAAATTAGCAAGAATCAATTCAATATTCAAATAATCCCAATAAGCTCCAATATTTTCAAACTGGTTTGAGAAAAACAAATTATGACCACGAAATTCACCAACCGTTACCCACTGTGTTTGAGTTACGCATGGCGTAGATAAGATTTCGGCTTTTTTTGCACGATAAAAGTACCAAACAGGATTAGATTATATTTTCTCTTTTCCGTTGGATTTTCAAAACCCGTAGATCACAAACCAAGTTGGTTAACATGACTAATGGAGTTTCCATCGCTCAGCACACGCACACTCATCACCATATCCTGACGACGTATTAAAATATACCAGCCACACACCATGCTGGCCCAAGTTCCGCGGGGTGTGGAAACAAGGCGAAATGGAAAGTTGAAAACTTGTTCAAATCAATTTGCAGCTCGTTTGTGGAATGAACGAAATGGATCTACAAATATGTGTGTGCGTACCGTAAGGGAAGGTGCGAGAACGCAACCAAAAATGCTGAACGCACCAAATCGTGTTGTGTACGGAGAACTTCACTCCGCTCGACAAAACAGGAAAATTGTTACATGCGAATGGTGGGTAACTTTTCTCGTCCTCGCTCGCCGAGGTACAATTGGTAAAAGCAATACGACACGTTTACGTGCCAGGATGCTTTATACACATATGCAGACCGGCGTACGAATATTCTAATCGGGAAAGTATGTACAAAGTAGTACAACCGCATCACAAGACCTGGTGAAGTTTTGGCCGAAATGGGAAAAATAGAATTTACTTTCACAAACACACACACACATAAATACACCCATGCATTTATTTTCCCCCGAAAGTTGCGGGTTTACACTCACCAGGAATGAACATTTTCTTCGCCAAACTTTGCAAACAAGTAACGTGAAGCATAATTGAAGTTTATCACGAGTTGATTTAAAGAAATTGGCCCACAGCTTTAAACACACAATGGATGCGTGTTTCCCGCCGTACATGGAGTACTGTTTTGGTGGGGATGTGATTTATTGTGTAGCGCGGTCTGTGCTTATTTTGCTGCTTGTTTCCGATAAGCGTCACGCACGAGAAGCGAAATGGATTTTCAAATTTAATTACTGTGATGAAACAAATTCACCACCCGAGAATGAAATAATGAGTTTCTGTTTTTTCTCTCTTTTCTTTTTTCATTTTTTATTTCTATTCCACAGCGATGTTTGTCCACACATTTTTCTAGGAACTCCTTGCACAAGGTTTGCCAATAATGTCTGCCTCCACGCACTGATACCAATTTTCCTCACCCAGTTTGGAAGCAAAAGTTTATCATGCATGTAGCTATGGTTTGATGAGGACGCCGACTTCCAAGAGACAGGGGCTTAATTCTCGTTGTGCTCTTAAGTCTTCGGAAACACCCAACAGTGATGGTGAGTGTCATCAGGGAGCTTCTGCTCCGCCTCCCAGCAAAACTCCGCTCCGAGTTAATTTTCAACTCCACGGATAGTTTTTGGGTTGGGTTTTTGAGCGATTACGCTCAAACTTTCACCAGCACCCCTTTAAACAGTGCTGCAGAGTGTAGGATTAATGTGTAGCTGAATTTCCTTATCATCGCAAAGTCTGTGGAACACGAATTGAAAGATAAGCTTAAATTCAGTGTTTCCGTCAGGACGCCCCATCAATGTGGGGGCGTGTAAGCGTGATTATCATTGCGGAATCATTTTTGGTGTAGGATTATGAGGAAGATAATAGACAATTTTCTGCCGGCAGTGAGTTCCCGAAATGAAAAGTTGCTCCATTTGGTAGCTGATTTATGTTCTTGGGAGCGCTTTGTTAGTAAATTCTCCGTTCTAGTTTCAGTGTCTCTTTAAATGTTGATTCTTTTTGTAGAAATTTACTACGTTTATCCCGTGTAACAATTTCCTACTTAATTTAAGCTTAAAGTAATTTTATCATTTTTAAATGCTTTATGTACATAATGGGAAAACACTTCGGCAAGGAAAATAAACGACACTAATTAACAACTATCATACGAAAGCAATCATATTCCAGTCACGTGCTTTATAATGCACATCCCCAGCCCCAAAACCCCTGGCTGATTGCTGGCAACAACGAGTGTCCTTTCAAACAATCGTTCGCCCTTGATTGGATCCCTTTGGCCGAAGGACACTAATTTAAAAACAACAGCCCCCCTCGAAGGCATATTAAATTCTCTCGCCAATCCGTGCCGCTGTCAGCTCGGCACTTAAGCCATAGTGGCGCTTATAAATATATTCTCCCGTTCTGTGCCGGCCTGCGACCGCTCCCAGAGGCCAAAGTGGTTTGCAAGAATTTCCAATCACTCCGAGCTAGCGATGCCAACCGTTTCCGAAGACCTGTCACGGGCAGCCCCGTTGGTGGAGCTTTGGGAGCAAAGCAAAGCCCGGAAAGGCAACGAGCCAACTACAACCGGAAGAAGAAAAATGTTTCTTCGTTCTTGCTTCGTTCTCCTGGCGACGGGTGCCCCATGGCTGCTGCCAATCTTTACCATCCATGAGCCGGTAAATGTACAGTACACAGTGGGTTGGCACGTTGCGTAGAAGTGGGAAATTTAAATAACAAACACGACCAGTTTAACATACGCCTAAAGCCACTGTACCGGTTCGTCATGTTCGCAACGGATGGAAAAATCACTCCGGTGTAGCTTAACGATGAAGCGGCAACATCACAATGGCGTATGCCGTTGCCCGTAAGAAACTAAACGTCGCACAGGGATGTGATCGTGTGCGTATTAAGCGAGTTTGAACAAGACTGTGTGCTTCGAGCAAAAATTAAAAAGTAAAAAAAAACATGTCACGAAAACTAGAGCTGCACGAATGTGGTAAAAGCATCATGTTTCCTTCCGCTTGATTTGTCCCTTTGTGGCATACAGCAGCAAACGACAAACAGATCATACGAAAGCATATTTTATGGAAAAGTTAGTCACTTTTCACAATGCAATAGATGGAACTTAAGAAACAGCATCATTAAAATAATTACTTTTTTCACAACTGCTCGATATTTAGATGATAATTTGTGGATAAATATATTAGCAATTTAAAAATATGACGTAAAGTAACAACATTCCATTGAAAGAAGATAAAATTTCAATAAAAATTCCTTAAAACAAAGTGATTTTTGGAAGTTTATGGAGGCGCATGGTATTTGACCGCGTACAAATGGAGGCGCATGGTTGCTCGTAAAAATTTACAGAAGAAATTAAATAAACTTTCTTTGTATCAATTTAACAAGACAGACAGCAAAAAGCTCAGAGACTTTTGAAAGTTTTTTGGCAGATGCACGAGTTTCACATTTGTTTCTCAACGATGATCGTGTGAAGCGTTTACTCCAAACAGAGTGACACTAAATTGTCAGCCAGGGTTATACCTGTTATGTTACAGCACAGCGCAAACCTTTCCTTTTGCAAAGCCATACTGTCGTCCCATTTATAAAACATGCAATGATAAAAGAGACAGCACCGTGGGATTTTCATATTTCTATCCGCACAACCGAACGCTGTGGCAAGCAATTCCATTTGACTTGTGATTCACCTGGACCTACCGACACTTCCGCACTACATTACAAAAGGACGAAAAGTTTATGTCGCTGGAGATGGTTTCTTGCTTCCGTTTCGTTGTTTTCCTATTACTCTGTTCCCGCTTACGCTACAGCAGCGTTTCTCACCCGGTTGCGGATGTTTTTTGAATACGAAATTTGCATACAAATTATTCACTCCGGGGTTTTTGAGAGTTGCTCGTATCTTTTATTTGTCTCGTTTTGCATCAGAAGCACCACCGATCATTGGCAGTGAGTATGGAAGCGAAGCTCCGCAAGAAAAAAAAA
>KI423285.1:12207-36465 GCA_000473375.1 Anopheles culicifacies
CGGGTTTCCGGTTTTCCACTTGGGAGTTAACTGTCAACAGATGTATGAGGCACTATTCTACCTTTTTAACGTTTTTTTGGTGAAAAAATCGCGCTATGTCTGTTTGGACGGATACAAGCGAAAGGTAGGTTTTCAATTCAAACAAAGCTTATTCAACCGTTCATTTGAACCGCGATTCAAAACATTTCCTCTAGAGCAAATGTTCATTGCACACTATGTCAAAACGAACATGTTGGGTGAGTCAAAGTGAGTTTAGAGGAGGTGAGCACAAAAATCCAATTTCGAAAGGCACCCGCTTGACATTTACGGGACCGAATAGAAACAGCTGATTAGCAAATTGTATGCGAATAAACTAATTCTAGAGGCTTGCCAGAACATGATCATGTATCGTTGCAATTCAATGTATATTAAAGTAACAAATTCATGTTAGCGTTTGCGAACATGAATGAACTTTGTTTATATTTCGGTTAAAGAGCTTTCAAAATTTCTGGCAAGATGTCTCCTAGGAACAAAGCTTTTTCTATACCATCCCTTCTGTCACTTTACCCGGCATGATGCACGAGGAGAATTGGGTTAAAATTAGCTTCATGCGGCAGCACGTGTAGTACAGTTCTTACTCGTTTAGCGGATTCTTAGCTGAAGACATCTCCGCAGCTGCCGGTAATCTTTCGCCTGGCCGAACTTTTTAAGGACCCATCTCAGCACAAGTGGGAACGCGACGTTAGTCAGGCGCAGTACGCAACAATCAACCTTGTTGGAGAAAAAGTCATCAATCCAGTACAAACAACAATAGCAAACAATGGCAAAACCAGCGTACAAAGTCGGTAAGTTGACAACTGCCGACAAGTGAGCACATGGGCTCATGAGGCATTAAAATACGTTTCCCCCCGTTACCCCCCTCGCTTACTGTAGCTACCCTTCTATGGGTCGCTTCACAGTACAGTACGGTCTCTTCATCAAAATGCCGGTGGTGGATAGGTTGAGTTTAATGCTCTGTAATTTAAAGAGTCCCGCACCAAGATCGCGTATAGTCGACAATTCACACGATGAACGTGAATTGTAACCAGCTTTCCGTTTCGCTGGCATTACATCGTATATGGCCAGAGCGGATCGCCAGCGAAAAGTTCACTGGCAGTCACTCAGGACTACCGGAAAGCTGAACGTGCTAAGAAGAAGGAGATCTGCTTCAGTACGATAGGATTGAGAGACGAATGAAGTGAATTTAAAGGCTTTATAAAAGTAAAAACAAACAGGCAGATAGGATTAAAGTTCTTATCTAAAGGTGCAACTTTATTGAAGCAGTTGAACGGGCAGTTGGGCTTGTGAATTGTTTCCCTCGATCTATTCTGATAACTATTCCTCTTCTTACAGCGGACATTTCCCTGGCCGAATTCGGACGGAAGGAAATCGTGCTGGCCGAGAATGAAATGCCTGGTCTGATGGCGTGTAGGAAAAAGTACGGCCCACTGAAGATCCTGAAGGGCGCCCGGATAGCTGGCTGCCTGCATATGACCATCCAGACGGCAGTTTTGATCGAAACGCTGATCGAGCTGGGTGCCGAGGTACGTTAGTAACACCATGTGACATCATAGCGACTAAATCTTTCTTCAGAATGCGAAACACAAAACAAACAGATGTATCCTTACGATCGCTACTTATTGCTAAGGGAAGGCAGACGCTCTATGCGCTGTTGCTGTGATGCGGAAGTGCTGATAACCTCGCTGAACCGGGACAGTATGACGCGGGATAAGCCACTGGAAGAGACAAGATTGTTTGCTGTGGTTGGTCAAAAATTGACCGAAAACTAGCAAAACAACGTTTTCACTCTCCGCAATGACGCGCCCGAAGCGATAATATATGCTGAGATTAGTTGCTTCTTTGATGGAGTTTTTGTATTCTAAATTTAGCCACCCCATGGTGATTGTTGTTTGTTGGTGGAACTGATCTTGTTTGTGTTCCCGGTCGCACACGCGTTCTCGGTTGCGTAATCTACCGATAGATAGTGAGAGTGGCTTCCTCTTTGGCTCATGTTAGCTTTTTTGTTTTACTCTCCCATAGGTGCAATGGAGTAGCTGTAACATCTTCAGCACGCAGGATCATGCGGCCGCCGCTATGGCAAAGGCCGGTGTACCGGTGTACGCTTGGAAGGGTGAAACGGACGAGGAGTACATGTGGTGCATTCGGCAGACGCTCTTCTTCCCGGACGGTAAGCCGCTGAACATGATCCTGGACGATGGGGGCGATCTTACCAACCTGGTGCACGCCGAACATCCGGAACTGTTGAAGGACATCCGCGGTTTGAGCGAAGAGACTACGACCGGTGTACACAATCTGTACAAGATGTTCCGCGAAGGTCGCCTCGGTATGCCCGCAATTAACGTAAACGACTCGGTAACGAAAAGCAAATTTGACAATCTGTATGGTTGCCGGGAGTCGCTGCTGGATGGTATCAAGCGTGCGACGGACGTGATGATTGCGGGCAAGGTCTGTGTGGTCGCTGGGTACGGAGATGTAGGCAAGGGTTGCGCTCAGGCCCTACGCAGCTCCGGTGGCCGCGTGCTGGTCACCGAAATTGACCCGATCAATGCGCTGCAGGCGGCAATGGAAGGGTACGAGGTGACGACGATGGAAGAGGCAAGCAAGGAGGCACAGATCTTTGTCACCACGACCGGCTGTACGGACATCATTATGGGCGAACACTTCCTCAACATGAAGGATGACTCCATCGTGTGTAACATCGGTCACTTTGATTGTGAAATTAACGTAAAATGGTTGCAGGAGAACGCGGTCAAGAAGGTGAACATTAAGCCCCAGGTGGATCGGTACGAGCTGAGCAACGGCCGACATATTATTCTGCTCGCAGAGGGACGTCTTGTCAATCTGGGCTGTGCCATGGGCCATTCGAGTTTCGTCATGTCGAACTCTTTCACCAACCAGGTGCTGGCACAGATTGAGCTGTGGACCAACCGGGAGAAGTACGCGATCGGTGTGCACGTGCTGCCGAAGAAGCTGGACGAGGAGGTGGCCGCATTGCATTTGGACAAGCTGGGCGTGAAGCTGACGAAGCTCAGTCCCCACCAGGCGGAATATCTGAACCTACCCGCCGAGGGACCGTACAAGCCGGATCATTATCGTTACTAGATGATGAAGGGATTGTGGAGATACCCTGTGCAAATCAATGGCGTTAAAGTGAAGAATGCAAACAAAATTGCTTGGTATGTGGAATGATTTTGAATGGTTCCGCACGTGTTTTGCAAACTGTTTGCAACCACATCACATTTGAATAAAAATATCAACACAATTTTATCAATTTCGTATCACATTCGACGCTCGCTAATACTGTTCGGTGGGATCTTCGGTGGGAATGTGTTAAGAGCTCGCATTCCTTCAAGAGAGCTGCAAAGATTTATTTAAGAAATTTCAAATGCTGCCAACCTCATGCGATAGAAATCATTGTGATATCATTCTGCACAGCATTAGGCTATCAACGGCCATAGACTTCAGATTCCCTTTCTTCATGTGTTTGTTTTTAAAAAGCAAAATCAAACGCTTGGGTGGCAATTTTTAAAAGCATGCCTCACATAACACCATGGTCATTTTCATTTCAGCAAATGTGTCAGCATTTCTTGCCACGCGCGTAGGTTCACCTTAAAGGTCTACCGTTGCAGGCACACAAATGCCTGAAAGTCACATGGTATTGACACACCGGTAACTGGAACCACTGTCCAAAAATAAAAACAAAATACCATCATTCAACAAAAAAAAAAGTTACACAAAATCATTTAATAAAGAAAAACAAAACTGTTTTGCACAACAGCGCAGCCCTGTTCTGTTTGCTACGTCGTCACATTTCGTCGAATGGAAGATAGTGCAAATCGCTGCTTACGTTTGCATCGCGTGTTGCTAGTGAAATGGGTTGCTGTACGTTGCTCAGCTTCCGGTAGCATTCTTGGCCATCTGGCGCCGTCGCTGACGGGGCGTAAAGTAGTACATCTCCAAAGACCAGCAGATTGCCGTCGCGTATGTGGCGAGATTGAGGAAGTGAAGCGTGGTGGCGTAGTTGGTTGCATCCCGCACGTATCCTGCGCACGAAGAAAGAATACATGCAATGGTTTGTTATTGTAAATATTAAAATATACAGCTTATTATTGCTTGCTAAATATTCTAATACAATACTAATCTAATAGACAGGCCGTCTTTACGAAACATATTAAAATTTTCCTAAAAGTCTTGTTCTATTTTTCTTTCATAAACATTTCCCTTAGTGAGTAATCGATCATAATGGTACTATGGACTGTTTTGTGTGCGTGACGTCGTAAATAAATACATGTGTGTATGTGTTTATGCTGTTGCTGTTGTTAGCCAAAAGATTCCAGCGCATCAAAGCTGCGTCGAGCATGGGCGGTGAGAGCAAGAGAGTACGAGGAAAAGAAAAGCGAGAACGAAAGATTTGCACGCACCAGCTTAAACGAAGGGCGCAAAACCCAACAAACCGAAAAACCAGTCCGGCTTTAGCAGCTGTTGGTACGGTTTGTTTCCACGCATTAAAGCACCCTTTCTGTGCGTTTT
This sequence comes from Anopheles culicifacies, assembly GCA_000473375.1. Classification (NCBI taxonomy): domain Eukaryota; kingdom Metazoa; phylum Arthropoda; class Insecta; order Diptera; family Culicidae; genus Anopheles; species Anopheles culicifacies. The sequence continues at coordinate 16,777 of KI423285.1, forward strand.
ACCTCTGCTTGATGTACGTGTGAGTGTTTCACTTCAAGTAGCGTCTAGATAAAAAGAAAAGAAAGAAAACCCTGAAGGGAAAGAAAGCACGCGCTCGTATGTTTTTGTTTACATACCGGCAGCGTACGCACCGCTGTGTCATTTATGTAGCTTCTGCGTGTGCGTGTGTGTGTGTATGTGTGTAAAAATGCTTCAATCATATGCAAATGTGATTTTGCAGAAAGTCACTGTCCGGTTTGTGCTCACAGTTGAATGAAAAGTTCTTCAATCAACACATCCCCGCCCGACGGCTGGAAAATCCGTCCCATATTCTGTGTTACCGTGTTGCGTGTGTGTGTGTGTGTGTGTGTGTGTGTGTGTGTGTGTGTGTGTGTGTGTGTGAGAGACAAAATGGATTTGTGATTTCTTTTGCAAACGATCGCATATTATAGTATTCCTGCGTACACAGCAGGTAAAGAAACGAAGGAAAATATAACCTCACAAAGGAAAGGGATACATCGGTCATCGTGGTGCGCTTGTGTAAGTATCTAAGGATAGATAATTGTTTGTGAAGCTCAAGCCAAACTTGTTTCGGTTATTTTTTTTCCGGAAAGTTTCCCTGTTGCCAAGCAAAACGTTTATACCTACGAATCAGCTGGAGAGCAATGCTAATTAAGAAGCTTTTCTTCTTCATTTCGCAAACGTCGTTTTGCTTGTTTTCGCTGTGCACACCATTCGGTCGATCAATTGATTGCGTGTGGTGTGTTGCTGTTCTGCTCACCCAGTCGCACGGTGGAAGAAAATCGAACCAGCGAAAAGTGTGGAAAGCATCGCCGGAAGGAAAATCAATTCCAAAGCGAATCTTCCAAGCGGTGAGCAAAGACCGTCGTCATCTCATTAGTGAGTAAAATCGGTCCATGATTCCCCGCAGGTGGAAGTGAAAGTGAGCTTTCGGTGCGCCATTTAATTATTTGCACGGACGGCTTTAGTTGTGTGTGTGTGTTTTTTTGTTTTTGGTGGTCGAGGAGAAATGGCTACACTGCCATCCGACAGTGCGAAACGATTTCGATGCTAATGAGATGAGCAGAAGATGAACACATTAAAATGCAAACCAACTGTTCCCCGATGGGGAGCGGCAAGAGTCGTAAAATTGTTTCCCTTTGCAACCTTCACTGATTCAACTGCTTGCACAGGAAATATCCTCTGCGTTCCATATCGGTGATGTAATAGGACGCAAGGTAGGTATATAAAATGCCCCTGTAGTTGTTCCTCTGGTTTGTTTTGGATACATTCAACTTTGACATTCAATCTAAACCGATCGATCGACATTCGAGTCAGTTCCTTTGTTTCGCGGTTTGGTTCGCTGAACTCCACCACATCGTTCTCTTCCCATCTTTACTCTGTTCTACGTTCCACACTACGTTTTGCCACCAACCTTCCCTCTTCTTCCATAATCTGGCGAACTGACTCATCTTTCTGCCTATCAAAACAGTCAAACAGGCATGGCTGTGCTAGACGTATGACTGGTATGCGTGGCAGTAGAACATCAGCTGAACAAAGCAAAACCGTGGAGGGTGTGTTGATATTTCGCAATCACAACAGACCGGCTGGTTTGTACACGGTAGCTCTACTTCTAGCCGTGTTCGCCGTTTGATGACTGGCAATGTACTGAGTCTGAGACTGCCTAGGGAGTTCAAGTCCCTTATTGAACAGGTCCAGAGTTGAGATTTGTACTGAACTATTATTTCCGATGTCCCCCAAAGAATTCTTGACTTACCGACAATGGGACCGACAAGCATGTAGAAGAAACCAGCAAACAACAAATGTATCCCGGTTGCTCCAGGAAGTCGATCCAGTGGAACATGGGATGGTATTGCAAGTGCCATAAACACCGTCCGCAAACCTTTGTTAAATCCTATCCAACAAGCGATGCCCAGCACAACGCTATAACTGTGGAAGTGGGCCAAAACTGTGAAGAATACAATAAAGAGAATACTTTTAGGTGATAACTACCGTCAATTAAGTTATGCTTGCACATACCAACTCTACCAAGCGCCATGTTGACAACACCGACGAGGAAGAATGTTCGGTTTTGCCATTTTATACGATCAGCAATGAGTGGCACGAGGCAGCGGCAACAGATATCCGTCACACCCAGTATAGACATGGCCATCGCAATCTGGTCCCGACTGCACCCAAAATCTGCCAGAACGAATGGTGTCAGGATGGAGAAGTTCAACTCGGCAAAGTTGGCAATCGTGATGCCGATCATAATGTTGATGTAGATGTGATCGCGCAACAGATCCAAATCAAAGAAGATCACGATGCGCTGGAGTAATGTGAGCGGGAGTTCCTGTTCCGGGGCATCTTCGAGCAGGGATTGAAGCGTCTCTGAACAGGTACAGCTAGTTGGACGAGCGTCCTCTACCAGCTGTGCGAGCCGCTTTGAAGCCTGCTTGAGCACGTCTTTTTCCCCGGACATCACTGTACCGAACCCGTTCGTGGCTAGTGGGTCCAATGGATTGTCTTTCGATTCGAAGTATGATTTTTGCAGCAGAGGAGTAGGATCGGTTGGCCGTCTCAGGGGCTTATGTTCGGCCTGCACATTCGGACAATCTTCCGTCTGGCACTCGTCGATCTTGAATGCGGTCGTGTCCTTTGCTGGGAGCGGTATGAATGCACGCGTATCGCCAAGGCTGAGCACGGAGGGGCGCTGGGAGAGATACCGAGGGGTAGTTAAACTGTGCCGGGAGCTGTACAGTGAGCGGAGTGAACTTCGCGAATACCAGCCATCGTTTGCGCGGGACAGCATCGGTGTACCCGTATCAACGGCTGCATCGTACGCGAGCAGATCCTGTACAGATCGCTCGATAGGGAGTGTATTGAAGGGAACCGCATCAGGATCCTGAGCTGTTTGACAGTAGCTGCAGCGTCCGCTGGGTGGTGGTGTTGTTGGTAGACCAGCCTCATCCGGTTCGGTAGTTGATTGTGAAGATTTTGAGTGCCACTGGACGGGCTGATAGAGAAGTGCAAAGGCGACCGCATTCATAGCGAAACCACCGAAGATCAAAACCGTATTGTTGACACTGAAGTGACGGTGTAGTAGCGTCACGATATGCGGTGCAATGATCGGCCCAAGACCGGTCAGTGTCCATGCGAACCCGGTGGCGATACGTCGTTTCTGTCTGAAGTAGGTATTAAGCGCTAGCGAGTTGGCCGAGGTGTTAATACCGACACCGGCACCGTATAATACTGCGAACGTAACCATGTACTCTAGGAAACTATCTGCGAGGGAAGTGAGCGAAACGGCGACACCTACCAATAGGGCGCCGAAAAACGCAACCTGCCGGTAGGTAAATCGACGAAACATAGGCCCATTTGCTAAGCCCACTATAGAGGTCAGTGCAGAGTGTGTGTTGATAATAGTCGTCACCTCGGATGCACTGATCGACAGCTCGGTCATCCGATCTCGGAACAGTAGCCCAAACTGCTGCAACACCGGAAAGGTGCAGAGCTGTTGGCGATCAACGGATAGCGAAGTACACATTCAGAGAAAGGAGTTACAGGTCCAGGACTGCTCATACTCACATTGGATAATCCTGCAGCCAATACCACCATCCAGCCCCAACCACCGTCCGGAGCCACAAAGTCACTACCTAGCTGTGATCGGTTCTTCGGGAGTTTGGGTCGTTTTTTGTCCCCGGCTTTATTCGCTGGTGTGTTCAGCTCCTCGATGCGCAAAGTCGTACGCTTACAGTACTCGTTGTCATTTTCATCCGTTTTGTGTTTTTCTGACTTCATTTTGTGTTGACTCTTCTTGTCTGAATCGTCCCTGGCACGATCAGTTGATGATGCTTCTGTGCTGATGAGTGTGGAAGATAAATCTGCCAAATGGTTGATGCCGTAATGCGGCACCCTGCCCTAGATATGCCCTAGGGAGTTGATTGGTGCGATTAATTACACAATTAAGATGCCCAGTGTGAAGCGCAATCTATAGATTGAATTATTCTACAACCTCGGTCGTTCCGTGATGGGAAACGACCCACCATTCTTATCTTTGAAACGTTGTAACGACCACAATGCACAGATGCGCGTCGTTTTGCTTATCCTTACCTTCGACAACTGACTCTGCAAACTGTATGCAGTGAAAAACGAAAGCGTGTACTATTAAGTTGTTTTACGCTACTGATCGGCTGCAATTGGCTTATCAAGTTCATGTATACTTTGCTAATTCTACACACGACGAATACTTTGTATCGCACGCGCTGAAAGTTCCCTTTCCGATGCCGACTGTGCCTGTGAAATGAGGAGTTGTTGAGCGTAACGGTTTCTTTTTTAGCACAGCACTTCCTAGTCCTCTTGTGTGACACTAGCATTTGGAGTGCTGAGTACAGGGCGATGTACCGGCCTTGATGTTGTACGGCACATGTATAGTGATTATCCACCTATCGAACCTGCTGCCAAGTTTCAAGCCATACCCTGTGTGTATGCTCAACTACTTCAAAGCATCCACATGACAGAGCTCGCCGCCTCGTCCCAGTCTTCCCCAATTATTGGTCACACCTGCGATATCTTCTCCGCATTCATCTCGCACACAATAAGGCAATAAGTAGGGCTATTAATGTCATACCGCGCGAACTGATACGTGCCGCAGAAATCACTTGGTCTACCTGATCAGCAGCTTAGAACGTGACTTTGCCGTATAGTTTTGTGCTCTCCGCACAAAAGTCACCAAAGTCCTCACCGGTGATCGGGGTTTTGTATCCCTCTACATGTCTACCTAACGACAACTTGCACTCGATCGTTAACTAGCCGGTTTTTGGGTAACCCTAGCGAACTACCTACCTGTTCAGGTGTTTTTATGATTACAAATCAAATGTCCGTCCGTTCACTACTGCGTCCTCTACGTCGAAATAAGTAACTTCCTACGGGTCCCAAGGTGTATCTCAACCGGAGGACGTATCCCGGTCGACTGTGCCGAAAATTGCAAACACCCTGACCGTAGTTGATCGCATCTTTGCATTCTTTCGATTGGCACTATTGCTGTGTAGGTGGTGTGTGTGTATTTTTTGTTTTGTCTCGGGATAAAGGTTGGTAAGTGATAAGGATGCCGCACCTACGGGCTAGCTGTGTTTTATTGACCAGCTCTATTTATCGATCCGTCAGAAGTTCCAGTCTTATCGTGGTTGTCAAATGTTTTGGCAAAGAAGAATAACAACCAACGTAAACTCTTTCACTCTCGGTTGTGATGCGTGTAACTTTCCACTAGTCACATTCTATCATCTTCAGTGTTTTGATAAAGATTGCGTACTTCGTTAGATGTCGTTAATCTACTTCTTTTTGACCTACTTTAGACTACATTTTTATTTCCTGGACATAAACAGTACATAGATTATACGAAACAGCTGTTTAGAAAGAGTTCAGATTAGTCTGGTATTGAGTAGGAGATAGATTTGTTATGAACAATTGTTGGAGATGAAACGTTATCAAACAGGCTAAATCATGTAGAGCTTAAAGAAATTTCAAATCTGCAAAAGAGGCAACCCAAACGAAATATCACGCTAATTGAAATTACGACCTGTCAGAATGGAATCTTTTTATTGTTTCGCGAATAAATGCGCTCAGCTGAACGACCACTGTAATGGAATCGGACCATTAAATTAGCTAAACCGGACAGTGTAATCGGTAGAAAAGACTAATGCTTTTAGCTGGCAAGCATGCTCGTTTCTGACTCAGAGCCATATTGAGGCGCTACGCGTAAGGTTTGATAGATGCGTTTTGATTATCTGTCGTTGTTGTTTCTACTGACAAGCCGAACTCTCCTACGCTTTAAGTGTATATTCTCCTGCTCTCTCTCTTCCTCTCCTTTTCTCTTTATTTATCTCTTAATGTTTGTTTCTCTCTAATGCTCTTAGCCAGATGTGTCCAACCTACAGCGCTCAGCTGTTTTTCGTGAAGTTTATGGCGATGTGAGCAAAAGCCTTATTTCCGCAGTGATAATAATAATAATTTTGTTGTTTGGGTATTGGGTTGTCACAATAAGCAATTGGATGAAAAATGCACATTTTTTCACAAATTGTACTCGTCTTACGCTCAGTACCTCAACCCAATTATCAGAATAATTTGATTAAATCATTAAATATTTACTTGGAACAATTCACAGACTGCTTTGGCTTGCCAGTTTGTGTAAAAAGCTAGCAGCGCATAAGTCGCCAAACGCCAAGGTATCATCGATTTCACCAAACGCCAAGGTATCATCGATTTTCATCGAAAACCTAGCGAAGCAATGAAACAGAAAGATGATTTCTATTGACAAATTAACGTATTTGAGAAAAATTCATCAAAGCTAATGAAACTCTTGCTGAAACTTTCCTACTTTTTCATTTATCTCCCGACCTTCCTCCGAACTTACCACGATTTTCATTTTCATAGTACGGTTCAGAAGAGATCCACTTTTAAAGACCTTAATTTTAAGACTTTGTTCTGGTAATCTGGAGCCCCAAACCAAGTATTTCTTCATAGACATATGTGGTGAAGTTTAAAGTGGGTCTTCAAACACTGGAGCTCTTCAAGACCTTTAAATGCGGAATTAGTAACAATGAACGATATAATCCTTCACGGCCTCCAACCAAAGTGTCATCACTTGACTTGCTTTTTATCCGTTTAAAATTGTAGCTTGTTTTATTGCTTGCGTAATTTTATTTTAAAATATTAATTAATATAAATAATTTACAGGAAATGCCACATTTATTCCATCACCATAATGTGACATTAGAGCAGTATCAGTTGATTTTATACTGCCACCACGTTTATAGTTTTAAATAAACTATATTCGATTTGCCTACCCCTCGCATACCTTGGGTTTGACAACCCTGTGCTGTGATCGTTGCCAACTGTCGCGTGCACGGTTTTATCGGTGGGAAGCGCGCGAGCCAGTAAGTGTGCGAACGTCCACATGGTCGGGGGTGCAGTGCCTTGGCCGTCGATTTGTGCTTCTCCTCAACGGCATTGTTTGCTGCCGGTGTTTGTGGTTCGGGCTGCTACCAGACCGCGTGTGTTTCGGTAAACTTTCTGCCAAATTTGCGTGTACTTGTTTGTGTATGTGTGCATGCGTGTGTTTGTGTGCTCGGTTCGCGGATTCACCGGTTACGCTCCGACGAAGCGTGTCACAGCTGTAGCAAACTATCACCGTTAAACACGGCTGTTGCGAAGGTGGAAAGCATATGCTTATACAGAAGGCGCATGAAGATGGAACGCCGTGGGTAGGGTCGGGATGGTGGCATAGTTTGGCAAGAGTGCGGCTGGTAGCAACAACACCGGCAGGCGACGAAGCCGGTTCTGTTCGGATTGTGCCGAGTAGCACAAAGAATTAGTTTTAGTGCTTACGCTACAGTACGCACGGCTAGAACGGCAAGGGCAGGCATTGGAAGGCTTCATCCAATCGCTAATCCCTCCACCACGTTCCTATGCGCAATAATCTCGATCATTCTCGGAGCACGATCGCGAGTCAACGTACTTCGACGCGACGTTTCCTTCGTAGAGATCACTCGTCCATCCCTAATTTAGCCGCGCGTCTGATTAGTTTTTGGATGCTGCCAACCCTCCATTTGGAACTCCTCTTTCTCTCTCTCTCGCTCTGTTGCTCCTTCTAACTCTTTTAATCTGCCGTGAATTGGCGCGACTGGTCGTCCAATGCTGGTACCTTTTTTTGCACAGCCACGTGCTGACCGGAACAACCGATTATAGGACCGGAAGCGATCGTCAGCGGGTTTATTTGCTGTTGTACCTTTCAACTTACATTCCTTGGCATTCATCATTGGTTTGCAAGAGTGAGGAAGAGTGTAGTTTTCGTCGCTTTGCGTGTGCCTAACACACAACAACTCAGCATTTAAAATTAGAAACGTTGGGCGATGCGTATCGAAAATTTGTTAGATGTTAGATATCAAACCATCGGTACGGGAAAGCATTAGAAATGGTGCGTGCGTGGATGATCATCAGCTGTGAGGGTGATGTTTAAAGCTTGCCATCTCCTGCCGGCTTAGAACATACAACCGCTTTCATCGCAGCAATTCTAGCACATCGGACATTGTTCCTCGCGAGTGTTCTCAAGCATTTAACAACATCTGGTTGTGGCAACCCAGACCCGCCAGCAGATGAATGCCTTGCGACATTTCCGTTCGACTTTCTGTGTGCCCCCCCCCCCGTTTGAGTGATTTTATATTCAATTTTTACTACCGCTTTGCAGCTCTTCCGGGCGACTGTATGGGGAGTTTGTTTGTTTACTGCTTCGCATCGACGATCCGATACGGTGATTTGCAGATATTGCGCTGGTGTGGACAGTCTGATGCAATGGTACGACGCTGGTACGACGAATGATTGGTAAACTGGAGAGCTAACTTATGTGTGATGGTATTTAACCGGCTTCGCTGTCCGTGCTCATCACCATCGGACCCCCTGGCTGGGGTTGGAAGCGTTAGGGCACCAGCTATTTTCGTCCCGGGTAGTTCCAACCACAGGGTTAGCATATTTGTCGCCTGCTAGAAAGGGGGGCTGTTGGGGTGGGGTTATCTTTGGCCATCTCTCTGACGTTAGGTACGCGCCAGTCGTCTGGAACGCACAGGCAAGGAAGACTCGCTTAAATACGCATAATTATAACCCGATGGAATGAACGGATTTTTCCATTCAGCACACTCATGCGGGCGTGTAAAAGAAGAAGGTGTTGTTTTTTTTGTGTGTGTGTGGTTTTATTTTTCACTTTGCTGTCATAAAATAAACAAACGGTGATTGCTTGGATGTTTCTACCCCACCAGAGCACAACGCGCCACGTGCCGATGCGGATGAATCAAACACACAGAAATGCATTAATGTTTTATTATATCGATATTGTTTCTGCCTTGCTATGGGTATTTCTCGATAGAATTGTTTGCTTTGTTTTGTTGTTTAATTTCACAATCAGCTGCAATGAGTGAAATTTCACAAATAATCAATACATGTCTTGTATTATTTTTTGTTCTTGCACAAACACCCATACAGGTATCGTCCATCTTGAGAAGCGAGCGGGAACAACAAAACAACGTGCCCGTCCCGTTTGCTTTGTACGCGTCGGGCGTGCCAATGCAAAGACACGTGCTGCTATCAGCTCGATATCGGTGGGAAATACTCAGCCCAATCCCAGGAGCAGTTTGCAAGAAGTTCCAGCAGATCCACATCCACTAGCCGCCAGCTTTGCACAAATGCACCAACATCAACGCACGAGTCAACCGTCAACCTTCAGCACATTAACAGCAACCGTCCATCAACTCGCTGCTGCGTTGCGTCCAGTGTTATGACAGCGGTGCGTATCGCCACTTTGGTTGGGTACGTTGACCGGCGGGTGAGTAAGCGGGTTTGGTTTGCAACACCCTCATGGCGGCTGGATAGCTGGTTTGCCTTCGGTTTGCAACAGGCTATCTCGCAAAACCTTCCGAGAAGAGAGGAAATCGGTACCCCGATATCGCGAACCTTGACCGATCGGGAGAACGCAAACGCTCACCATGGGCGCGACGATAAGCGACCCGAAAAGCTGATAATCGTAACGAGTGTCGTACGCTTCATATTGGTGACCCAAACCATTCGGACCAATTCGGTCGGTTTGCTTAAAGCATCCAAATCCGGCTATTGATAAGGAGCTGCCGAACAGAGGAGTTGGGCGAATTTCCTTGCGAGGAGTGATTACCTGGGAAGTGGCAGTCATTCAGTTGAGGAAGCGACGGAAAGCATGCGTGGACCTTATCACGGTACGCACGCGTGGTTGAAACAAGGTCAAGGAGAAACTATGCGTAATGCGAGAAGGGATAAAGTAGGACAAAGTTGAACACACTTGAAGAAGTGTGATATAAGGGCGATAGTGCCTTGCGTACGGGGACATCCGATTTGGTTAGACATGGGAGATTAGATAGAACGTGATGCCGAGCAAAGGCATGTCGAACTAGACATTGAGTGCCTGAGTACGTACTTAGACGTGCCGAATTGATGGCGCCGTGTACAATGCGTCACGTGTCACTGATACGGCGGATGAAAGATGGAACGCAGCAGTAAATAGCCTCTCCAAACTCCACCACGATATATAACAGCTCAGTATCGATGGAACGGCTTGATCTGATCGACTTCAAGGCTTCGACTGATGGATTCGTTCGATTGTTCTGTACCACCGAAGCGTTCAAACATTATCGGTAGTGTGATATGATCTACTCCCCACCATTATGGCGATTGGATGACCAATGTCCCAACACTGCTGATCATGCTGAAGAGAATAAGAGAAAAAAACAGAATTCTTTGCCGAGACATTGGTAAATTCCAATGCCGACATCGCGTGTAACCTTCCTGTGGGGCATCTGTAGGTGCAGTCGATAGTGATCGCTCTACATCCAGCTCGTCGATCCGTTTACGCCCAATTAGCTGATTATAAAAGCACGCTAATTGGTAGGGCTAATTGTAATTGTTTACTCATCGAGCAAGATGGCGGCTAATGACAAAGAGGTTTTAAAGTGATCGGCAGTATTGTACTTGGCTTGCAAAGCAAGGGTGAAGGGCAAGTTATCTTTGTGGCCCCTCTCCACCGAGCGCGAACATCTGGTTTGAAGGTTCAGTTTTGGAAAGTCACTAATCAATTTCCGACCAATTTTTTAGTGCGTACCAGCATACACGGCTAGCGAGTCAAGTTTGTCGATACCAATTTGTTGTTATCGATTGATTTGCGATGGCAAGCAACGCATCGCTCGGAGGGAAGTGCTTTTAACGGGGTGAGAATCGGATAGTACGCGAGTCTTCGAGCTCCACCGATCGACCTCGTGTTCGTCACGCTGTTGTTGATCGTATGGAGATGATACATTGCTTGTTTGATCAATTATCGTCACATCGCAGGCACTGTGGGTGTTGTTACTGGGGAAGCTTTTCATTGGTGATGATCACCAACGGGACCCTCCAGCTCCAGGGATCGAGATCAATTCTGGCCTCATTGCCGGGGCTATTTAACAGGCGAGCGACCGAGCTTGCGGTTTTGTGGGTATCGCGGTGCGTGCGTCATTGGATTTAATGTCGGACCGTTGGAGACGCTACCAGATGCGGGATAGAGGTGCGATCGGAGGGAGAGAAGAAAAAACGCAACCATAAATAAATAATAGACGTTAGAGAGCTAGTTGGTGATAGTTGGTAATGCTGCTGCCAGCCATAGCCAATCGGGTCGTATTTGATCGACAGTCATCAGCGAGAGTTGTCGCGCAAAGAAGCAGTTCTTCTGCGGCTGAGAAGAGCTTCGTACGGCAAAAGGTGAGAGGCTCCATGGGAAGAGGTGAGGAACGTGCAAAACGTGCGCAATGAGTATCAGAAGTTTATGGGTAATGAGGGGGTGATCTTGTGAAACGCGCTTCGGGAAGGTTTGCAGGGAATCCGGTTGATCATTAAGCTAACTGTTTTAAGGTGACTGACTTTATGCGTTCATCTGTGCGCAAGTGCTTAGTTCAACTTCTAGCACAGATCAGCTGTTTACTATAATGTTAACGACCACTCACCATGACGAGGTTTGTTTAAAAAGTAAATTAATAATGTCATATCATTTTTATTTTCTTCTTTTAGGAACGAACGTAAGATAAAATATACACCACAACAATTGGAAACGCGAAAAGGAAAAACAAAAACGACAATAACCTTACACACGTGAACCACTTACGCTTACGGTGTTAGCAAACGGTTTTCGGTGTATCGAAAAGGAATGGAGAAATTAAAAGCCGCTAAAAAGGTCGCCCCGGACGGGGGCTGGGGCTGGATGGCGACGTTCGGTGTCAGCATGGTGAATGTGAGTATCCGGGTGCATCCCCTTAGCGACGATCGAATTATGCTTGCTGCGCGTTGTTAAAACACATGAGCTTGAACTGGCAAAACTGACAAAAAGGAATCTAAAAATAAGGGCACACAGCGTGACATCCTTTCATGCACGGGGCGCTGATGATCGAAGCTTGACGCCTTTCGGCATCGGTGTGAACTGTATCGATAAACAAAGGCACTGCAGACGTCGGTGACGGAATGGACCAGGAGGATCGTGTGTGTGTGTTGTGGCAGATGTGTTATCATTTGCTGCCCGTCTGCTTGTTCGCTTGTTAGCATGCTTGTTAGCTATCATGATTGTGTTTGCTGTGCGCCTATCATTCGTCCGCACTACCATAAACAGTTACTATAAGGCGAACGTCTTAATCGATTTTGCTGCTTGCGTTATCTAATGTTTGATTTGGTTCCCTTCAATTATCTTTGATGTTTATCCGTTTCGATTGCCTGTGGTATGCCGTTTTTGGCGTTTTGAGTACGATCCTTTTATATTTTCTAATAACACTACGCAATTTTGATTTTGATTCCTTTGAGATTATCCAGTCTTGTACAAGGCAATTCTTCCCAAATGAACGAATAATTTGGGACTTTATAGGGAATACCCTTTCTACTCAAACGTTAGCGAATGCACAATCGAATGTCGGTACGTTTTCGAGCACCTTTAGTGAACACAATTGTTTTTGGGCATTAAGTTTTGCTTATGTTTTAATTATTTCCTTTTTTTCTTTTCATTTCCTTTTGGCCGCTAACGTTGCTTCGGTTGCTTCCGTGTTATGTTGGTGTTTTTGTTTCGACCCACGCCCCACCATTATGCATTGCCACAGTTGGCCACTCGCTCGATCGAACCGTCGTTTGGGCTGCTGTTTGGCGATTTGCTAAAGGACATGCAGGTCGGCACGACCGGTGCCGCCATCATCATCAGCACGCTCGATGTGATGATGAACTTTTCTGGCCTGTTCGTGGGCCCGCTGCTGAAGGAGTTCTCGTACCGGAAGGTGGCGATCGCTGGTTCGCTGCTATGCTGTATCGGGCTCGCGCTAACGTCACCCGCCACCAGCATGCCACACATTCTCGCCACCTACAGTGTGGTTAATGGTAAAGTTTATTTCAGCAAAAGCAACACAAATCTTACCTTTACAGTAGCCGTTGGATAATGCGATTGTGGTTTGTGTGTTTGATTTTAGGTGTGGGCGTTGGGCTGGCGACGTCTGCTGCGTTTGTGGCGCTTAATCACTACTTTGCGAAAAAGCGTGGACAAGCGGTAGGCCTATCGATGGCAGGTACGGCGCTGGGAATGTTGATAATGCCACAGCTGGTGCGTATACTGCTCGAGCTGTACGGGTTCCGTGGTGCGGTACTGGTGTTGAGCGGTCTCGCACTTCACGCGACGGTCGGTGCGATGTTACTGCAACCGATCAAGTGGCATCTGAAGGAGGAGGAGGTCGACATTGAGCTGGTGGAGGCAGCACCTCCGATGGGGATCATTCTTGAGCAGGAAGATGATGACAATGACTCACTGCCGGAGATTAAATCGTTGCTCTTTCCACGGCGTGTTGGTAGCGAACGGAAGCATTCGGACACTACGGGTGGTTCTTCGCCCGGAGTAGCTGGTCCAGCTGGTGGTGCGGCACCGACTGGAAATGGTACTAGTATGGGAGTGGCGGCGAGTGGTGGATTACCGAAAAGACCCACCTTTCCTCGCATCACATCATCGGTTAGTGTGCAGAACCAGGGAGGAGTTGGAATGCGTACTCGACCGTCCTTTCCCAGGATCGCCTCGACAGCTAGTATGAGCTTAGCCCTACGACGACGTCGTGAATCGGTCGTTTCGCAGCTTTCAACCATGGACTTTACCGGCAGTGGCAGTTGCATGCACATTCACGTTGATGTAAGTATTAGTACATCTGTATTAGGAACATCTTCATAAAGCTGCCTTTCTTGTCCGTTCCAGACGGGTGATGCCGATGCGGAGGATGTAGACTATCAGATAATACGGCGCGTCAACACGCACGTCGGTGTCTCTACGCTCGGTTCGTTTGCGCGCGTTCCTTCCCGATCGTCCAAACGCATGGAAACGGTAAAATCAGAGCTTGGGCTGGAGATGGTCAAACCGAAGGTATCGTTCCTACAGCGCTTCACCGCTCTAATGGATGTGGGACTGCTGCGTGACGGCATCTACCTCAACATCCTGTTCGGGCTCTCCATCTTTTACGTGGCCGAGATGAACTTCAAGATGGTGACGCCGTTCTTTATGGCTAGCCTTGGGTTCGACAAGAGCGACACTGCATTCGTGCTGTCCGTTTCGGCACTTACCGATATTGCGGCTCGTATCATTGTGCCTCCGATAGGCGATCGTCTCAAGTTACGCAAACGCTACATCTTCATGGTCTCACTGATTTTCGTCGCGATCACACGATCAAGTACGTTACACCTTGGATTTATCTGGATCGCATGTGTTAATATGATTCTGCTTTCCTAAATTTCAGTCGTTGCCCATCAGCGGACTTACACGGATGTGATGATATGGCTGTCGGTGACCGGTTTCTTCCGCGGTGTTGCCCTGGCCAACTTTACGCTGTGCGTGTCCGAGTATTCATCGCTCGAGAAACTGCCAGCCGCATTCGGTTGGCATATGGTCGGTAAGGCTGTGTTTGTGATCGCGTTCGGACCGCTGATCGGTGCCATCCGAGACTGGACCGACAGCTACGCGATCTGCATCCATTCGCAATCGTTCTGCATCTTCCTCTGTGTGACCGCGTGGTCCATTGAGCTGCTGGTGAAGCGATGCCGCACGAAAAAAATCGTCGAAGCAAATCCCACCGTTTAGGCGCGTTGAGCGCAGAAGCGTAGAGTGTTGAGTTTTAGTATATATTTTTTTTCTGTTTGTCGGTATAGTTAGCTCTGAGTGCGTGTTTCCTCTTAGTATAGTGTCATGCAGGAGCAGCGTCTCTTGTATGTTGATCGTATCTTAATTCCGAAGACTGCGATAGTAGCGTACGCTTTAGTAGGTAGCGAATAGGAATAAATTACGTCGATGAACAATGTATTCACGATCAGAACAAATTGGTTGGATTGAGGACGGATAACCCAAAACGTGGGCCAGCATAGAAAGAGAGCTTCATTTGAAAGTTCGTCCGAAAAATACAATTATTCAGTACTATCGGGTACTTAACAGATGAGTTTTAACAGACAGAAAGCGTCCAACATACAGTATTAGGCGCAGAATACTTTATTTCTTATAGGAACTAGTAAGGATCCACAACTGCCTTGCAAGGCGATTTTACTTCTAGAATGTGTCTTACGTTAGAAAGTAGGTAAAAGAGGCCAAAACATTATGACATGTGTTGAGGGCTGCAGTTAAAACCTGGACCACCGCAACGAGATCTCGTGAGCATAAACGATGGTCGATCAAAATTTGAAGCGAGTCGTATCGTGAGGGAAACGAGCCGGCTTTTGGTGCAATTGCCAACGAATGATATATTTAGGAATAAAACTAACCTAGCTCAGAAGTACACTTCAGAACAGCCTCCAAATCTTCAGGCTCCAGTTTTGCTGGCGTTTAATTAATTGAACAATACTTTAAACCATTTTCTAGTTTCTGCATAAATCTCTCGGTTCGTGTGCGTGACCTATTTCGTAGTCGAGACCTGTTCCCGCCCTTTCGTGCCGATCGATGGGATCATTGAAGGCTCCTTAACGATGGGCTTTCCATTAAGGGCTCCATCGATGCTGGAAAACCAGGACGGCAAGCTTTCCCGAGGCGTGCTGTCTCCCTTTTGTCCGGTTCTGATTGGCTTGTGGGACGGGATCACGTACTTCCCCTGCGCATGACATCGCGTACAGGGTGGGGGAGCTACGATTATGGCACACCGCGTTTTATAGCATCCGAAGAGGATACATTCGAGCAGTTCCAGCACTTCGCGACCGTGCCGCGAACAGCTTTCGGCTCAGTAGCGATACAGCACGCTTTCCGGTAAGGTGTTGTGGCCGTGATGGAAAGCGTGCAGTTTGTCTAAAATACGCTCACAATCACGTACCGGAGTGCGCGATGTACAATAAGAGTAAGTTGACAAATTGCACCCATTGACGGGAAGGGATGCAATCAACGAAACGGTTGGGGGTAGGTCGCAACAAAAAAAAGAGGTAACACGAAGATGAACATGTTAAGGGGGGGCGTATAGCTGATATTGTCATTCCGGCTTTTGCGTAATACAATTGGTGACGTGTAGATTGCCTAGAAATGGGTGAATATGTTATACCTTCCATTTCGGAGATGGTTTCACCTCCGTTGGAAAATAATACAATCAAATCGCATCCCGGTCCGTAGATTGATGTGTCCCATTTCTATTTTATGATTGTACAATTTTTGTACTTTTTACGCAACCGAGTGCCAAGGCATGGGACGCCTTTGCGGGAAACGTGTATATAGTAATAGGGAAATCTAAATGGGACGCCTTGTAAACGTATTGTTTTTCTACGGATTCATCGGTCATAGAGAGACTAGATTGCGAAACATTATTTTATGTTGATCTGCATAATTTGATCAAATTTAACATCGGCAGATGTTTCAGTCTAATTATTCTAAATTGCAATTATTACAGGTAATAATCCTTACATCATTCGGGTATTCTATGTTAACACCATTGGCTATTAAATGCAAGAAGAAGACGATACATGATTGCTCACTCGTCTAGACCAGAGCCTTGCTATTTGTAAACCGATTCTGAGGGATTCATTTAGGTCATGGTCCTAAATCCTAGTAAGCTTGATCAGCATTCCAAAAGATCTTTATTGAATATTGTGAAGATTAGGATAATTATTGCAACTTACCTGACTTCGTTATATCTGTTGCTGAAATGAATCTAGATATGGGTATTACAAATAGTACGTTAGGGGCGTTCTGATGACCGTGGCGGCTATTTGATATCGCACAAACGCAACATTTTAACGCGAACATTACGTCCGTGTGTTCGCGCTTCCATATTGCGCTTACATACCTTCCCGTGCGACCCCCCCCTTTTTTGGAATGCAATGCAAATCGAACCAATTATTCAATCTCAATCAATCTATGCCCGAGGTACATGTTTCCACCCTTGTTTTGGTATGCCAACCATTTTCATCGCCATCGACAACAAAAGCGCTGCCTCCGTCGTAGCTTTTGCACTGAAAAAGAGAAAACGGAGCAATGGAGAGTGAGAGTGTGTGTGTGGGAGAGAGCAACCAGGGGGTGGAAGAAAAAAAAAGGATCAAAACCATAACCTCTTCACACAATAGCTGCTCTCTCGTACGTTTTGCGTGCAGGAATTTAATCAAGTCAATTGGCTCGATGTCAATCTCGGAGTCAATGCTCGTCGGTCGGATCGGGCCCGACTGCCTTGACGGATGACATCTTATGCAGCTGGTCCGAAAACGGAAACCATCTCCTGTCTCACGACCGACCGGGTGTGTATACATGCATCATCACACCATCGTTACCGGGGACCGATGTGAGTGAGTGTTTTAAATGGGTAGACGCGAACCATTCGGGTCAGACCGATGAAATGTCACAATGAAGGACGCACCTAGAACCAACCCCCTGCACCCGTCTTATTATTAATTGACATTATGAGTAATGTTGCTAACCCTTCGCATTGTTTCATGCCAAAGATGTCCGCCATGTTTCTTGCGCACGATAGAAGTTTGTTTGCTGGCGTTTCGCTTGCTGGGATGGGTGTACTATGTCTTTCGAGGTTGCCATGCCATTGATGAGTTCTCGTCTCTAAAGACAGTCACAAACACACAAACACACGCGCCGGAAGAGACAACAAACACGTTCAACCGAAAAACCGGTACGTCGTGTGAAATCCCTATTCCATTTTTCAACTGACACTTCCGTTGAGAAGGAGGGGGTGTGCGGGGGCTAGGAGGAGAGCAAGAACAGGAAGAAGAGTCACCGAACCAAAAAGGCAAGGCCGGAAGTAGCACACGAGCAGAGAAAAAAAAAATGGCTACCAAAGTTTTATTAGATTTTGATGCACTTTCTCAGCACGGGACCAGGGGGGATTGGGCCATGTTGGAGGTTGGATAAGAATTTTCCCACCCCTCTAACACCCACCCGCGCGCCCCGAACTGCACACACGTTTCCGGTTTGGTGTGCCCAGCTTTCCGGAAGTGCCATCTTTGACGGGCACTTCAACTGTTAAATGATAATAATGGCACGGTCGAACGACGACTAGAGCGTGGCGGGATTTTCCCATCCCCGTCGCTCACCGATTGTTTCCCCGAGTAAATGGAAGGAAAAATCACACCACCGGAAGATGTTTATTTGCTGCATCCGAAAACTCAAAAATCAAAAACGAACAAAAAAATAGTCACATCGGGGAAAGTTGCTTCTCGTCGCACGGAAAAAAAGTCAGAATGGGAAGAAAAACGGGAAAAATCATCGGAAAATCCGTACCGAACTAAAATGCTGTCTACTCCCCCTTCCTTGCAGGTGCAACATGCAGGTGGATGATGCTCGGAAGAGGTAGGTGAGGATGGTGGGGCACTTTGGCTACATTTACTGCAACGCGAGCGCAGTCCTGCGGCAACGGCGAGAGACGGCTCCCGCTCGCCTGGGTAACGCTGAAAAGGTGCAATTTATTTTCATTTTTCGCTATTATTTTAAGTGCTTAGCAAAGTGACAGGTTGCTCCGTTGAGCGTACCGCATCCATCCCCGGCTGGATCCATTCCTTTTCCTTTTTTCGTTCATTTCTACCGGGAAATTGTTGCTCGTAGCTTGTGGCCGGTTGCTGCGAAGCTGTAGATGACAAATCACTCCGGCACGCTTCTTTTTAGGGGTTGAAGATGCCAGGTAGGGATGAAGAGAGAGCGAGAAAAGCCTGGATGTCTCTTCGGTTTCTTTTTGCTTCGGTGCAGCCGCGTTAAAACAGTGCCACCGAAAAAGTTTGGTTAGTCCACACGGCGGACACTTCATTAATGTCAGCTGTACGTACCCGTAAGGTAAAAAGGCGATCCAGAGTGTGTCGTAATGCGCTTTTACCCGTAACGGTACCGCGGCCACAATCTGTCTCCGGTGGTTGTGTACTTTCGGTAAGGGAACATTCAACCGTCACTTTGCGCGGGCGAGTGCCGTATTTTTTTCTCCCCTTTACCCCCCGGTGACAGCTGTTGTTATGGTGAAAGTGACAGTTGTAGGACACTTCGCCATAAGCACTTAGGCACACCGGCAGACGCGTGCAGGAGATCTTATCCACCGTGCGCAACCCAATCGTTTTCACCCCTTTAATTACGCTAATCGACCGAAAGGTTAATCGATTTGCAGACTCGCGCCATTTCGCCTGCCGCCTATAATTGATCCGCAAGCAACAGGTTGGGTGACTTACCATGAGGCTGTGGAAATGGTAAGATGACAAAAAAAAGAAACGGAAACTACGGGAGACTGAGCGGCGGCACCAATCAAACTGTAATTAGAGTTGATATAAATTTCTGTTTTCGCCAAAAGTTTTGCGTCTATCGCTTTTCGTCAAACAAATAACACGCACACGCGAACGATGGCGGCGGGAAATATGCTGCTTGCAAAGAGGAGTGGAGCAATGCACGAAATTTCGTTGATCAGATTATCTTTCACCACTGTCATCGCACGTACACTGAACTCTGTACGTACGTACACACACACACACACACACACACACACACACACACACACCAACCTGACAGTCGTCTTCGGATCAAGAAGTCAGGTACTGGAGATGATTGAAGTTTTGCCCCGAGCACCCCAATTCCCCACTGTGGGCACGGGGTGCCACACAGTTTGACGTCTTCGCAAGACAACTATGCAGCCTCAAACCGGTGCGCCGGTGAAGCATTTC
>KI423287.1:5827-23792 GCA_000473375.1 Anopheles culicifacies
CAAGAGTGTTGTACTTTAATGTTTTCTAACTTTTATTAGTACTGGCCAATTTAAACTTTTTATTAAAAACCAATTATTGCTTCTTGTACGATGCTCGTTGTGTCTTCAATGATTATTTCTTTATCAACTTGTAATCTATTTTAAAATCTATGCTCTTATAGTTAAAAGTAATAAAAATCGTCACATAAATTACAATTTTAAAAGCAATATGGCTTGGCCGGTCTTTGAACGGGCTGAACTGAGGTCGAATCCCAATCCCGAAGGTTTCAGACCAGTTACCCCATGCGCAGGATTAATTATCCTGTTACGATATTAATCAAAAATTGAAAAATATATAATTTATTTAAAGCTAAAACGAACAAATATTAAAAATATTCAATATGGATGATGACTTACTACGAATCTTTCGACGTACGAATTAGTCTTTCCTTTCCTTTTGATAATCTTCTCCATAATCTCACTGACAACCCCTGTAATTGTTCAATATTTGGTGTGACGGCTTGCTATGATAGAGATGTATACAAAAAGAATTGAAAGAATAGCTCAGGTCACTGCATTCGACCACTATTCACCCACTCCTGCATCCAAGCAATAGTCGATAATGATTTGTTTAGATAAAGTGGTACACTCTAAATCGATCCGTCTACATCCCCATTTGGCTAGTTTCCCGCCAACTTCTTCAACAGTGAATGGCGATCGCAATCAATGATGCTATTGGATTGAATTAATTTTGCTTCCATCATTAGAGCAAATGAAATCAAATAAAAAAAAAAAACAACCCAACGACAATCTCGAGACACCCTTTATTGCCGTACAGAAATTGGAGGCCCGGGATCGATTGGCCCCCGGAGGCTGGATGGGTATTCATGCGATTCGCGCGCGCACACTCTCGACACTGGGCCGGCCTCCGGGGTTGTGCATGACACTACGAAAATAGAACTCCGGTGCGATTAATTTTAAATGAGCCTCGCATCGCGAATCTGCCTCGTTGTTCGTTGGCCAGAGCTAAGGGGGAGTTGACGCGATGTGCGGGAATCCCATCGTGGATGGACGTGAGCATAATTCTGGGCAATTTTCGTCGACTCCGATCGAGCGGTGATGTTCCAAACCCCGCTTCGGTTTTGGGTTGTATGGTGAAACTTTTTAGAATTTTTCCCTCTTGAGTTTTCATTCTCCCCGTCCCTCTGTGTTGATCCCTATTTTCACTTCTTCCTTTTTTTTTGCTGGCCCCAAAACACGTACAACTCGGAGATTCAATATTCTAATTTCATCCATGAGTGTACACACCGGTCCGGATCCCCCTTTTCCTTCCCCGCATGCTTGCCACACCGCACCGGGAAAGCAAACAGCTGGTCGGGGGGGGCGGCTAATAAGCGTTGGGGTCCTTTTTGGGGGCGAAATAAAAGAAGGCAGCAGGAATTCGCCAACCAACCGGCGGGACCAATGGATGTCAGACGCAATGAGCGATTTTATTAGATTTGCGATGCTGTAATCGGTCCCAAACTTTTGGTCCGAACTTCCACTCCCCATCCAGCTGATCCTGGAGCTACCCTTTGCTCCGTGCTTATAAAACAGCTGCCAGCTGGTAAGGGCGCTACAGATATATATATTTATTTTTTTCTCCATTACAACATTCAAACCCAACTTTGGAGCGAGTTTTTCTTTTCGAAAGACCGGCACCGGCAACTGCACGAGCAAGATACACACTCCAGAGCGTCTTTTGAGCACGATTTGGAATTGGGCTGCCGGTGGAAAATTTGTTATCCACATCCATGGTATCACAAAAGGGAGAGATGCAAACACACACAAAAAAAAAACTCGGAGAATATTAAAAAAGCGACCAAGTTAAGCATGAGCACACGTAAGCATAAAATCCAATACGCATACAAAAAAACGCCGGGAAAAACTTCCTTTATCCGCCAGCCCAGGGAACGCCTTAAGATGCACAAGAAGTTAAGCACAAGCGCCACAACCCGATAAGCAGCTTCCATTTTGCCAGAATCGGATAAGCCGATTGCTCGTTTGGGAGGGGGAGAAAAACTGCATAAGCAGTGCAGCTAGCAACATTTTATCGATCCGTGTCGCAAAACTACCACACATCCTATCTGCACCAACGAGGAGCTGTGCCGATAAGACACCGGCCGATTCGAGACCGATTAGCTTGCGATACGGGTTTGTTTTGCGAGTCGTACTTTGCGGGCCCTGCTTATGCAAATTGTGCACCACAGGATCCGGTCTTCTTTTCCCAAGCAAGGTGAAGAGAATAAACAACAAAAACAAAACACACACCTCCCTCTTCGGTTCTTGGGAGAGGATTTTGGGAAGGAAGTGTTTCTTTTTGTCGAAAAAATTGATTTGTTGGCACATTAATTTAATACTCTGTCTCCCTTTCAACCGACGCCCGGGCGTTCATTTATTATAAAGCGACAAAGATGGTGCTCCAAACCTGCTGCTGCTGCTGCTGCGTGCATTTATAATTCCATAAATATGTATAGATGTGTGCTGATTGGGAAGTTTTTTTGTTTACCGTTACGGTGGGAGGGAAGCGGCTCTTTTGTCACGGACTTTAAAGGGCAAAAAATCGCTTCAAAACAAAACGAACAAATGAATGAATGAATGGAGGAGTTATGTCCTGATTAGTGTGTTAATACATCATCTCAAGGATGCAGGTGCTGGTTCGGTTGGCATATAATTCTCCAGATTAAACTGACGGAATATACGTGTTGTATGTGGTGAAGACGTTGGGTTATCTTAAAAGTGTTTATTTCTGTTTAATTCTAATAATAATCTGGCATATCGGAATTGTTTACATTAGAACCTCAGAAATCGTTTCAGAGAACATAGAGCTCCACAGAGCTTGATTTACCAATAATATAGTTAAAAGTGGAAAGAGTAGATGGAGTGGTTCGGTGGCAGAGGAGATAACGGCGCAGGTCCCTGAACGGACAGGACTGAGGTTCGAATCCCATTCGGGTCATTCCCCCGTACGCGCAGGACTGACTATCCTTCTCTTCTTCTTTATTGGTTTGTTCCTAGGGAGAACGTATAGACTTAGACATGGCCTGATGTCCAATCGTTCTCCAGGAAACTCGGTCCATGGTTGCACCCGACATCCCTCAGGTCTTACTCCACTTGATCCAGCCAACGAGCTCGCTGTGCTCCTCTACGCCTCGTGCCGAACGGGTCGCTGACGAGTACCTTCCTGGCAGCGTATCCTTCCGGCCTTGGCAACCGTCAGGATCGCCAAACAGCTCAACTAGCTCGTGGTTGATTCTCTTTCTCCACACGTCCTGCTCGCACACACCGCCTAAGATAGTCCGTATCACTTGCCGCTCGTAAATGGTGAGTGCATTGGCGTCCTCTGCCAGCGAAATCCAGGACTCGTGCGCGTAAAAGACTACCGGCCGTATCAATGTGCGATATATGGCGCATTTCGTGCGTTGTTGGAGTCTTCTGGATCTCAGGAGTTTGTGGAGCCCATAGTAGGCACTTTTCCCCTGAACAATGCGATTTTGGATTTCGCAGTTTACTTTGTTATCCGAAGTTATAATCGTCCAAAGGTAGTAAACTCCTCTACTACCTCAAGATTGTCGCCGTCAATTAATACTGACTATCCTGTTGCGGGTAAATTCAAGTCATGGACGACAGAAATGGCATATCAGGACCTCTCGAACCATAGAAGAAGAAGAAATAGAGTTAAAAGTTCCAATGCTGAAGAGGACTTACTGTCGTGTAGCGGCTCAGGGAAGCCAGAAATGACAGGTCAAGAGTCATTCCTATTGATAATTTTTTCGGCCTGAAGTAGCTTCTTTATTTAGGTATAACTCGTTATACTCGCATTCGTCTCGTATTCCTCAGAGTCTCTGAGACATAAGCCAGGAAGAGAAGTTATGGCCCCTGAGACAAAGGCAAGTTCCATGAGTTGTTTGGTAATCTCTCTATCCTGCGACAGAAGACCCATGCTTGAAAGGACTCGTCTTGCAGAGCGAGATTTCTGAGAGATTGGAGATCCGGACAACTGTGGTTTAAGTACTATAGATTTTAACACAACAAATGTATAAGCTCATCATGAATATCTTTGATATCCGAACATCAGCAAAACCTTAACTAAAACAAACAATACAGTAGCATAACTTACGAGACAACCCAATAACATTGACACCATATGGAATGCAATCTTCCATCGCATACAACACTGCAGTGCATACTGATGATGTGATTTTGATAACCACAAGCTGTCCTTCTTCGGCGATAATGTCCACCGCTTTCCAACCCAAGTCCGATAACCTGCCCCTTCTCCGCAAGCATTATTCAATTACCTGACCAGATACATCCAGTAACTCCAACCCATCTGGTTCGAAGGGATTTCCTGAGTAAAGAGAAAAAAAAAACATGTCCGTACAACGATTCCAAGCACCAGGCAGTGACCTACTAACACGCAGTAACTTGAAGTATGTTTGATTTAATTATAATTAGAATTAGAACCTCTGCCCTTTCCTCACGGGGTACCCGCAGGATAGTCCTGGCATTCTCCACACAACCCACAAACCGCTGAGTTGCGGCAGCTTCCATTAGCAAAATCTGTCCACCCGTGGCAAAGGTGGACCTGAAGCCCGGCGGGTTGGTGGGCGCACTTTCGTGCATAATTAAAATTGAATTTGATGCAACTCCGGTGCAACTACGCTTACTCTCCTACATTAACCACGGTCATTCCGTTCGGTTCGCTTTATCATCCGTGTGCCGGATGGTGCGGCAATGGAAGAACAAAAACTAATCAAAGCGAAACCAAATCGACCGGCGAGTATTACGCAACAGTCGGCAACAGGGGCAACAGGTACTGTCAGCTGATGCAGTTGGCCGGTAATTAATCCTCGTGTTCATCTCTGCTCTTTTTGCATGAAAGAAAGTGTCCATCCAATGGACGAGTGGACACGCAGCGAGCTCGATTTTACATCCTTATTATGCTAGCCGCGTACGCGTGCCCATTTGCTTCTTACTGTCGCTTGGGTTAGAGAAGCAGAACCTGGCCCAAGTCAGTCGCGTACCGTGCACGCCGAGAACTTTTCCCACTGCCCGACCACTGCCCGGGTTCGGAAACAATTCGAACTCTTGCTCAATTTACATAATTGAACCCCGCTGATGTCCGGCACGGCGTCTCCGGCGATCGTGGACATGCACATGTTGGTTCGTCGCATTCGTCGCCGTAAGTGCTACAAATCGCATTCGTCGTCGTTTGCCATCGTTGTCGCCGTCTCCAGTCACTTGCGGTGAGTGATTTATCGCGCAGAGGGTTCATCCGTCCAACTCCCATATCCAACCCCACTAACCGGCTTCGTTTTAATTATCCTCGAGCCGGGCCGGGTACGGAGACGGAACCATGCTTGGACGACGTAATATCGACAAATTGTTCACATGTCTCCCTGCGTTTGCTAGCCTCCGATAGCCTCCCGACCGAACCAGTCCTGATCGTACGTTTGATCGTTGTGCTTTCATTGCGCATCAACCATCGATTGCGGAGCGTAAGCGCCAACGTCTCCAATCTCTGGTCTAAGTCTCGGGTCTTACCGGGGAGGTTGCTCCATAAGGTGCAACACATCTCCACACGAGGCCTGGTGCGTTTGACATTAATGGGTGTGTTAAAGTGTCGTTTTGGAAGCTTGTTCGAGTAGCCATAGAACTAACTGTCAACTTGAGTCAAAGTTCAAATGAGAATGTTTGACAGGAAGACTTCAAACGGAGTTGTCGTTGTGATTGGCGCAAACACTATGTGCTGTACTATTCAATTAGCTTTTTCTGTTTTATTGTGAACTCTGAACTTTGTTCCATACTAATTGCGCAAGCTTTCCAAGAGTTTTGGTTAGCATACCAATAAAAGCATGATCCAGAATTCCCCCTAGAATTCTTCAATAGCTACTACCGTAGCAGTCATACTAAATTGTCAATGATTACGTATTTCCCACACAGCAGCACCGCACAAACACGCAACAGTGGTGCCTCTCGATGCGATTAGCACGACCATCACCATCACCAACAAGAAGGTGATCAATTTTCTAGTGCAATCTGACCTGACCCGCTCGTAAAGCTTTGATGAGCCAAAGAGCCGTCATAAATTCTTCTGCTCGTACGGTACCCGTACATGCCCCGAGTGTGGAGCGTCACTAATAAAGATAAAGCCGGCTCAACCGCAGGTTTTCCCTTCCTCGTTGTTGTATACAGAGCGTACACGCCCCTACTTGAGCTCGATGATCTCCTCGGTAGTAGGGCAGCCCTGTGTCGAGATGTGTAAGAATTGATTAACAACCAATACCAATTATCGGCATATCAGCTTATAATAAACATTCCCGGTGCTTCTTCTCTACTTTGTACAAACGCTAAGGCAAACCAATAAAAACAAACTCGTTGAATTCCTCGAACCGTTTATAGACACAACTGAGGATCTCCAACCGAATGATGGAGTTGCCGAAACTGAGATTGGAAGTTTTTTTTTGGTGCGATTGCCATTTTTATGTTAACTGCTTACCGGTCACAAATTTGCAAAATTGATAGCCCCGGAATGTTTTGGCAACGTGAATGTGAAGGAGATGAAAATAACAAATCCCACGCCACGGTCAGGGAAAAGCAGTTAAACTAGTTTCGGTTCGATGCCATCTCGTTTTTGGACTGAACGTTATCGTCCCAGTAAATTGTTTGTGGGCCGTTGCACAACTGCTCGAATCGAAATTGAAATGGTCCCTGCTAATCGATTGGACCACTCAACCCGCGAACGTTCGGTTGAGTTGATAAGCCATTGAGTACCTTCCCAGATTCGAGTGCTCGTCGTGCTTGTAAATCAGGATGAAAGGAGTTAGGCTCATTTTAATAGATATTAAAGCTTCACATCCAGAGGGAAGCACTCGTGAGGCACATCTCGTAACTCCAGTAAACCACAATACCGACTGCTTGTAAATGTCTTCATTATGATCCTCGATTTTAATGGCTAAGGTCTCCGAGATTGTTTGCTGATCGTTCGCTCACTAGCACTCGCAGGTACCATCGTCGTCATCGTATCGACACATCGGTCACGTGAGCAGCCTCGATAAGAAACGGGACCAGTTTATGGTCCGAGGCCACTTCTCGCTTGCTCCCACACACTACCACTTCCCAATCGAGTTCCACGCACCGTTCGACACGCACTTGCAGCTTGCCGGATGTTCGAGCAGTCACTCGGGAACGGTCCCACGATCGCATCAGGCCCGCCAATACACGCACCAATCGTAATCGTAAAACAATGCTTTTGCTTGCAAACCCGATGCTTATCTACCGATCACGCGAACTTATTACGCATGCACACAACGCTACGGCACCGATGACGAGAACCTAATTAAACATGACGGAACACGCTTGGCACAGTGTGCAGTTGCGCAGGGCACACGTTCGAAAGGGTGTGCGTCGGAAGCATATCGAACATTCAAACAATATTTCTAGCCATTTCTACCCGTGGTGCCATAATTGGACGACACTCAACAGTGACCTCTCGGCTCATTTTTGACTTTACATCCCAAGTTGTGCGATCACCTGCAGACGCTTTATAATCCCTCCGCTTACACAGATGCACGGGATGCATTATGCGTTGGTTTGACGCAAGAGATCTCCCCCCTTGGTTTGGTTGCAATCAGACGAACGTTCGAAACGGATTATGCGTATTGGTGGACGACCTAGAGTGGCGCGAGCCGAAATGAATATGGAAGACTACTACCATAAAAATCGACCATTAGCTAAACAGGTTTACGTTGTTATGTTTTTTTCTTATTAATTTTATTTCTGCCCCCATCGATTGACACTGATAAAAGCGCACTGGTAACCACTGTCAAACACCGCATGCAGGCAGGCAGTCGCCATTTTAATGCCTCTTTTTTCAGCGATTGTTTTAATGGTGATGTTTTTGTGGATCTTTTTTGCGATCGAGGACCTGAAGTTTACATCAGGCATAGAAATCTTGAGAGGCTGGAATCCAACGAAGGTGGCGAATGAGTTCTTCGTCTCTTGCTGCGACGTTGACAGCAGGATGTTAACAGCTACACCGTTCTGCGCACATGTGCGAATTCCTAACCATTAGGACAAGCCCATTTATGACGCTTTTTTACCGCCCGTACTGCAAGATCATGTACGCAAAATCTCACCTTGGATCTATGAGATGATCCTCTTCACCTTAAGATTGTAAAAGTGAAAAGTGAAAGAATACCCACCTATCCTGGAGTGCGGAGGCTATAGCATCCTCAGTTCCCGGAGCTATTTTATGGGCTCACATCCCAGTGCCACAAAATTTAGCGAATGATTGATTATCTGTTTGGGAGATGGTTCAAAATGACACCAATCACCCTCCGTACCTGTCAAGCCCATGATCATAAAGTGTTCTCGCAAAAAGTTTGCTAACCATCCGTACCTTATGCCTTCGTGGCATGAATGATGCCAATCACTCCGCTGCTTCATGAGTTCGGCATGAGTTCGGCGTAGAACAATTCGAAGGTCACTTGACGACTGGACTAATGCATCTCATCAATAATGATAGGCCACTGGACGTGAGGAAGTGTCTCTTTTTTCCATTCGTCCAATTCCCGGCTGACTTACTCAGGAGATTGTCTCCCAGGAGAATTCTTCTTGGAATTACTCTCACCAAGAAAAAAACAAATAACTCGATCCAAAATGACAGCTGATATGACAGATCCAAGAATACAACGCTTTTTTCACGGCTTGCTACAAATCGCCAGATCACGGTGGGTTATTCATAAACAAAAACAACTGATGGCTAATTTTAAAAATATAATCACACTGCTTAATTTAATGATGATGACTACCGATTGCTAACACGAGAGGCGACCATTTCATTTTTCAGCACCCAGGCAAACTTGTTTATTGCACGTGTTTAACTCGCGAACGATGCACACCCACCGAGGGACAGGGTCCGGTACCAATCGAATATCGAATTCCTGCTCGTACACCAATTAGTTTGCTATAAATTTATTTTTTGTTGCCTACTCGCTGGCCGGTGACAGTTGTGTTTTGTCAGCTTCTCTTGAAGCTGATATTTCATTCAGGAATTTTATTTTTTTCCCGTTCACACACACACACGCACTTCCCCATGCGATTTGGTTTTGAAGAAAAGCGCAAAAAAGCAGTACCGGCAGCCAATTTGGATCCACTTTGGCCGAAACGTCCTTGCCCAGAGCGAAGAATGCCATCTACACCGACACACCGGCGTACCGTGTCGCCTTTATAGGCGTTGCTATTTTGGGGTCGAGTTTTCCTTTCTTGCCCCCCGCCCCGTGCTGCCCTGTTCCCACACGCACCGTACCATCCCATCGAGTTCCATTTTTATCCCCGCTACTCATCGCTGCCTCACTGGACAGCGGGGAGGCCTTTCCCCTGTCAAAACAACGCTGTCACGATGATTTGCTGGTGAGGAGACGCGGCTAACAACAATATATCCGAAGAAAGGCAACAAAATGGCCATCATTTTACACAAGGAAAACTTACGGACGGTACGGAACCGTTGGTGCCGTTTACAAAACAAAAAGTCAACAGCGAGTCCAAGGAATGTCTGGAATTTGTGCACGAAAAAACACGACGACACTCGCGGTGGCGCCTGTCGAATGTCGCGAGGTATTCGCGACATCAACAACGACATCACTCAGCACGGTAATGCACGCCGGCCCATGGCACCGGGTGTTGGAGGTCCCATCGGATCGTAAAGATTCGTGATAGACGATCGGCAACCATCCTGACGTTCGATGAACGTGGAAGCGCAGCACCAAGTCATCGACATGAGCACACATCCTAGGGGATTTGTGGATGGATTCTCGGAGTCATTTCGCTTTTTTTTCGTTTTGTTCTACGTTTTACGACAACCTCCACCGTTTTCAATCTTGCACCTTCCGGAGAGTCCAATGTAGTCCAGCCTGTGCAGCACCATAACAGGTACTGGCCGGTGTAATGTTCAGCACAAGTTTACGACCCAGAAGTGATGGACCCGAAGCGTCCCGGCTCCAAACGGAACAGGTATTTCCGCTTGCTACAAAGTTTCGTCCATCAGGTCGTCCAGAAATTCATGGACAAGTTGCCTGCTGGGGTGTGTGTGTGTGTGGCCGTGAAATTGTGGATGGCTTCGATCGATTTTTATGATCGCCGACCCCACTTGGCACGGCACATGACTTATGGATGTTTTAGACCTTCCAAACCACGTGGCCCTTCTAGTTCGATCGTGTGGGAGGAACTCGATTTGATGTTTTATGTTCTGTGGTCAGATTTATCACAAAAATTCTAGCAAACATTCCAAAACAGCTCACTCGCCATAAACATGTTATCGAATAGTGGTATACATATTTATGATTGTCGAAAATCGACATGTGCACAACGCATAAAACTAAAAGCTCAAGAAGCTCATTCAACACGTTGCGAACCGAACTAATGACTCACGGGCGTTCTTGCGAAGATAAGCGATGTTTAAATGAACGGTAATCAAAACATTTCTGTACATTGTGAATCCATTTTTAGAACACCGTTTAACAACATCTTCACCCTACCGATGGACACTAGATCGGTTCAATGGTTTCTACCGTGCGATTGTTTTGCTGCACTGGGTGGAAACGTACAACAAAACACACCGATTTGCTCAATTTTGGCCGGAAACGGAAACGCCTACTCAGCGATCCGGATGTCGGTTCAATATCCCGGTCGTTGCCGCAAGCTACCGGTACAGGTTACAAGGTGCAGATTTAATCCCGACAACGAACCCCCCAAATGTCAACGAAAAGGGGAAAAAAAGCAACATTTTAGCGGCAAATTCCTGAAAGATTACAAGCACGGGTTATTGTTACGGTCCAAGCGCTATTTTCTACCACCACTCATAGGTGGGTGGAATTTTGTTGTTTCAAAGTTATTTACCTTACGCTGTCTCGGTGAGCAAGCATTTTCTGGGTGTTTTTGGATCAGTTTTTTTGCAGATTCTGCAGAAGATAATGAGATTAATTTTGGAAGATGTTGAAGATGTCTAGATGATCATCAGAGTTTAGAATTTTCCTTCAATTCTATACAGAATTCATCATATCCAACAAGACTACAGCTCTCCGTACGCTAGTACCGTCACATATGTTTGTCGGCTCGGTGTCTTCAGTTGGGAACACTTGAGCATTATCCGCACCCGAACAAAAAAGGCCGCAACCAAACTGGGTCCGTATTAACGCATTACAGCTGATATGGTCGATATAGCTGCACCGACTGGTCTATCGAGCCCATTCCGTTTATCTCGAGTGAGTCGTTGTACGCACTGCATGGCCATTTGGTTTTCGTGGGTTGCATACTCCGAAAGCCGTCTGGTTCCAACCTGCATGCACTACTTCAACGATCCCCAAATGTACCGAGCTCAGTTAGTGAAGACCCTCAAGAATTGGAAGTCGTTTTACTTTCCAGCTCTGGGGGGGTTTTATGGGCCAACGACCGTACTTTATCAGCCAATCGTATCCAATACAGCTGCACGTGTCATTGGGAAGCGTAATAAGGTTATCTGACTTAATGTGTTCACGCCGTCCAAGCGCAATGACTTCCTCGCTGGTGCGGTGGAGGTATCTTCGAGACGGTCCCATGGACAACTTCGGACGGTCCAGTGAAGATGTGTCATGCCGGCGCTCTAACCCCTCCGGTGAGGAGGATCTGCTGTGCTAACAACTCAACGTCACCCCAACCGTACGTCACTGGTGTTTGTCACATTTCACAACGGCACGATGCAAACAGCCCGGCAGCAGGAAATGGGCCATAGCTCACGCATGGCAACCGTGAGCAAATGAAACGCCTCACGGGATTTTGTCATGCATATGTTTGGGACCTTAGCGTAAGGTACGGCGTGACACCTTCAACGTGAACGATTGTCCCAGTGGCAAGTGGGACTTTCTACTCCAATGCCCGGTTTTTTTTTTACAACCAATCGAGATAATAAAGTTGAGATTGGGGCTCTTTCAGGTACTGCCGTCAAAACAGTCACTTTATCTAACCAAGCAATACCACCTTCGGCCATAAATTGCAGTAGACTCGCAAAATATCTAACCAATCTGCCACATTACTCCCCATCCCTCTCTCTCTCTCTCTCTCTCTCTCTCTGTCTCTCCTGATTGGCCATTGAAGTACCGAAAAAAGCAAAACAAATTAAATTAACGATTAGCACGCCCGTTTGTGTGGTGTGGTAGTGGGGTGGCAAATGTGAGAGGTGAGTGATAATTTTTGCGGCATTTCGCGACGTGCTGTGTGATGTGGTGTACGTTGCGTAGCTTCTGTTCCTCGCTTGGGTAATTATCCGTCTACGGGTAGATTAACCTTGCCAAATTCATTACTCAGGGACGCCGGTTTCGGTGAAGGTGAGGACGAATGGAAAGATCTTAAGTTGATCATTACTTATCTCACTTGAGCGCAGCACAACACCTGTGTGGCCAGTATAAACACATTTTTCAAGCGCAACGCCAGAAAAGAGCGTTGCTTGGGACTCTTAAGATATGCTCCCATTCCTGGCACTCAATTCCTACAACATTGTACAAACATTCCTGTGGACCAAGATGTGACCAATTTTTAGTGTCCTTTCTCCGAGTCTCTGATAAGCCCATAATAAAATGGAGTTTTTTACCACGACTCGACGGCAACTCCTTCCCTCAGGTTATCCTAAATCCACAACACAGAGTCAACGCAGGCGATCGCGTTTTCTTTTTCGGGCGATCCTGAACAAATATCCTGATCGCTTCGGATTGCATCTCGCGCTGAACGATACAGAAGGAAATAGTTCCCGCATTAACAAAAACAATCCGAGAAACAAACAGAACACAATGTTTGAGCGGTCTTATATAACAGCCTCAGAAAGTCCTTAAGTCAAAATGCAACATTAGGATGGAACCGTTTGCTTGTAGGTGGCACAAAATTTGGACGGCGCTATCGCTCTTCTTCAGTGACGCCACGCTAATGGATTGGTCGTCGCAAGCATGCAGGTAACGGCAGGACACTCTACGAGACCTCCGCTGTTGATCGGAGCCTGACAGGTAGAATTGGATCCTTTGGAATTCTGTTTGAAAGTTTCTTAATGATGCTGCGGAGATTATGACCGTTCGTAGGGCGTGTTTTTTTTATTCCTCCGAGATAAGCGAAAAACAAACTAACCCTACCCAACACATCCGGCTTCTTCCACTGGAGGAATAGTGTAGGAGAGCAGGATCTTCTAGGAATGTTTGTTTGCTAGCAATTCCGCAGTGCACGAACGGTACCAGACATCGGTACCAGAAAAGCCACGCCGCGGGTGTTAAACGAATGTGTCAATAATTTTCCGGTCCACCGATCAAGCAGAGCTGTACACTTGACGCAACGCCTCAGTTGATGTATTACACCTCGCGAGACACTCCACCGGCACCACATCCGGTTTCAGTTGATGTCACAAGCTTTTGACAAAAATTTGCCAAATCCAATCTTCGGCACCGTAACCGTACGGAAGGCAAACAAAAACATTCCCTCAAGTGCGCTACTTCTCGTGTGCAAACAAGTGGTTTAGGTCTGTACGCAGCTCCACAAGCGCTAGGCCACGCGCAGCCAGTGAGTTAAGAATTTGATCAAGTACAGTGGGAAGCACGCGAAGCATCATCGTTCGGTCGCGTGACAAAACGGTACCGAACGGACGTGACGGAAACGTGAACGAGCGTCCGATCGCGTACGGGGTTGCGTTTGTTAGTAAGGCATCGCAGATCATCACACCATCGATCATCATTATTTTTGGGAGGATTTGGGGTTTTCCCCATTTTGACTGGACAACATTTCAACGACTCTCATTAATCAGCGCACAGCTGTGCAGTGCGTACTCAGCGGGGTACATAAATCACGATCGAGTACTTGACGAGTTCCACACAACCAGACATAAAGACGGCAATGTTGATTGATGAAAGTGTTCCGAATTCTGACCTCGACGAGTGACCATCGATTGAGGTATGAGCCGATTGACCATTAAAAATCGCTAATAGACGTGACTCTTGCGTTCAAATCAACGGCATGCGTCACCGAAAGAATAATGTCCAACTAGTTTACTACGCTCCCTTTCTTACAATAACAGTGATTCCAATTCTTAACGACGCGGCATTCTGAGCAAAGCAAGGAAGGAGGCAATAAAAAGGCGTAATAATTTGTTGGATGTGATCACCAGTCGCATCTGTTTCTGGTGGTAAATATTTTGACAAACATTCCCCAACC
This sequence comes from Anopheles culicifacies, assembly GCA_000473375.1. Taxonomy (NCBI): domain Eukaryota; kingdom Metazoa; phylum Arthropoda; class Insecta; order Diptera; family Culicidae; genus Anopheles; species Anopheles culicifacies. The sequence continues at coordinate 20,072 of KI423287.1, forward strand.
AACTGCCAGATAGGAGGACTCTTATCTGTTGTGCGATTAATATCTCAAAGAATTAAAAAAAACAACACCTCGCTGACGAAAGTATGCCAGGAATGCAGCGAAGATGTGTTATTGCTCTGGAGCACAACAATTTCACAACCAACCAGAGCCAGGAAGCGGCAGCTCCCACGCTGTCCGAACACTTCCGGTGCGTCACCGAGCACGTGTCGGAGGTACATCAAAGTCAGTGTCAACATTACCCCAACCAGGCGCCCGATATCATCAGATCCGATTAGCTGATCGTAAATCTGCATTACACATCGAACGTTTTGGGATCTGTGGCCCCCCCTTTTTCCTGTGTCGGAAATGGAAAGGAGGAGAGCGAAGAAGAAGAGAAAAAAACGCAACGACCGCTTCATAAACATTGTTGCTATTTCTGAGCACCGCCCGCTCATAAACCGTCGCCTTCGGGTCAATGTGGGGACTATTTTTGGCGCGTTCCAAAAATTGCTCCCGGCCCCGTCACGTTCGCGGTCTGCGTGTTCCTAGCGTGCCGCCACCCAATAATCGAATCGTCACTATTAATAGGTCCCTTGTGCCTTGCTCCCTTTTTTCTCCCTGATGTGCAAATATCAATGGAGATTTAATTTTAGCTTCCTAACATTCCTGCATAACCTGCAGTAGTTGGTGGTGGTGGCGGTGGGAAGTCGCGTGGGAACAAACGGGCGTTGCAAGATTTGTTTGTTTATGTTTTCCGTGCTTAATGTTTTCGCCAACTGCTGGGCGGGGATGCCTAACGAGATGGATCCAATTCAGTGGAGAGTATTTGGGGATACTACTATCCACCGGCAACCGCGACTACCGTCCATGCCAGCTGGGTAGCAGAGTCCGGCATCTCAGGAGGGGGGTGATTAGGCAGATCTTTTCTGGAGCGCAACGGAGGCGATTTATGAAGTGAATCGATTGACAGACCGACTCCCGTCGCTTTTCGGTAAATCATCAAGCAACTCAGCCCGGCAGCTAACCACATGATGGTTTCCGCTTGTTGTTCCGCCCCCTATCCATCTTTCCGACTCGATGTTTTATTTGTATTGTCGATAAACAGGCCAAATCTTCCGTCAAGTAGCTCCACCATCCGGGACGATGGTCAATGGCAACACATTACGCATATTTCCGACATTTTATGAGCTTATGTACATGCCATGTTTACATTGCAATCCGTTGAATCATCCTCCCAATAAGTGGGGATGATACTATGCGTCTTGTTCCTTTCAATGCGAACGCACAAGAAGAAAAAAACAATACGCAAATCTCTAAGTAGGCGAGTCACGATGACAGGAGCTTTGACGGCGAGCTGTCATCGGGTAGAAACAGCGATTTATGAACTTCACATTCGATACATTTAGATTTCTGTTGGTTACGCAACAGTAGGCTTCGGAATGGCAACAAAAACTAAACCCTATGCCCTAAAAATCGACCATGACTTCATGCGAAGCGGCAAACAATTCGGCAGAACTCCCCACAAAACGACGGATGCCTAGGCAGAACTCCCCACAAAACGACGGATGCCTAGAAAAAGCTAATTGACGAAACACTTGACTCACCGGTACGCATGCTGCTACTTGTACTGCGCCCAGTACACATCCTCCACCATTGCGTGCTAGGAGCCCCGGAATGACACTTGATGTCACTTGACTGCCAGCTCGAGACACCATCATCAGATAATTACTTATCGAAGCGCATCAAAAGTTCGGCCCGAAAAATACCCCACAGACGCCGGACGCTTTCGATTTGGTTTCCGCACAATGACTTGTCAATTTTTGTTTTGGCAATTCTTCTAGGGGGAAGTACCTCCGGAATCCGGAATCTCTTGTACAGCCATCAAGGTCCACCGCTCAACATTATTGGTGATAGTGATTGAGAGTGGAGGAGGAAAACTCGATAGAGTACGGAGCTGGGCGAGTTCTGATAAGATCATCGAACACCAGTGACTAACGCACAGCGTTACTCCGAGAGGTGTACATCTGGTTTCTGTTGCGGCAAACAATGCTCTGACGACAGTGGCTGTGTGTTCCTGGATTTCGTCTAGCTAACGAACGCACATGGAACAATGCGCCTTGTGGGCGCAGAAAGTTCAATCCCAAACGCTTGTGGAATATGTTTGCACGCAATCCGGTACAGAGGGACATAGGCGTAGCTGAACGATCTTCAGCTTGGGTGAAAGATAGCGAAGGAGAGAGAGAGAGCTAGAAGGTACAAAAAAGCGTAAAAACATTCGTAATTACTCGCACCGAAAGTAAACATCCTGCCCTCAGTTTCCATAATTCATGTCTGCACCGAAAAATATGCACCAACTGCAACTGCATCAACATGGCGGTATTGGACGACGGCACACAAGATCCCGCCGAACTCCAGCTGTGGCCGGGATAGCTCTCGGTGGTGCAAAGCCGGTAGGAGGCAGATTAAGCGTACTTACAGACGGATTACCGACGCCGCCGCTCATGAGATGTGCATGTCCAAACGCCGCATGTACGCTGCCTGTGTCTCTGTGTATTCCGACGAGGCAGAGCTACCCAGCACAACATGTTCATAACGCTTTCCAAGTGATCCTCCGATGAGCTACAGTCGTCGGATCTTTATCTATCCGCCCTAAAATAGCCGGAGTCGTGTTTTTCCCTCGCACTGGACATTAGCTTGGAACGCTCTCGTGGAACGCTGGAAACAATTTGTCATGCCCTTGATCCTTTCCAGCAGGGTGTGCATGCTATTATTCTTTTGCATGTATCGATCTTCTTCACGATCGTTTTGGAATCCCTTTTTTTTGGGCTTTTGTTGGCGCAATGTGTTGTTGAAGAGAAACAAAACATCGCCACTTCATCCGTTAAACAAAAGGAAAGTAACAAGAAGCGATTTGGCCCTTTCTCCTTGGACAAGACAAGCTTGTTGGATGTTTTTAAAAGACCTTCACGGAGTCTTGTTTTCGCATTGCAAAAGAAAATTAGGGAATGTCATAAAACTATGCACAAGGCGAAAAGCTATTTGTCGTTCACACGTCTAGGTCCTATTCGGAGCGGTTACTGTCCTAAACAAACGCTGAGACAATCAGATTGCAATAATAGCCTTCCAAAACAAAAGGCAAGAACCATACTATCTTAAAATAGCTTATTTTTATCGCCGGAAGGCGTTTTTTCCAGCTGCTTTGTTATCTTAGTGCCTTGGTTAGTTTCTGGCGAGAACCGAGCGATTGAGCCGTCAACGCGCGGATGACAGTGGACAGCACCATCCATCATTTCACGGCACTTGGAGATTGTAGATAGCAACGATCTCAAAAACCCCAAACCCCGTTGATGCTCTAATTAATAGGCAATTGTTACAAATCACCCACGACCAACGCTCCAACGCACCACTTTTGACTTTAAAAGCTCCAAAATAAAAAACAACAAAAACTTCCCAAAGCTGTTGAGTAAATCCGGGACCACCTGGGGGGAGATTTTGCCGATAGCGGCGCGTCGGTTTTTGGGGAATTCCCTTCTCGCGCACTGTATATGTATTTCATCATCACCATGTGACGGTGATCCCGAAACATTGCCCACCTGAGCGACAAATTGAGCGTACTAATCGCAAACTAATCGCCGCTGGCCATCTTGTGTTTTTTTTCTCGAGGAGCGTATAAGCCACTAGTACCGTTTCTTCACTCTTGAAAGGGAAATCCCCAAGTGACAGAAAATCCCCTCCCAAAAAA
>KI423288.1:10234-20760 GCA_000473375.1 Anopheles culicifacies
TAGGATTGTGTTGAGCTCCTGAGACGTGTGTTTTATTTCTGTTGGTTTTGTGTGTTTTTTTTTCTCAAGACATTCCAACAACAAGAGCGTAGATCACGCAGACGACGATGAAGTGACGTTGAAGCGAACCTCTCGGCAGGTGTATCAGGTTTCGTGCTGTGTATCGTCGTTTGCTTCGTTTAGGGGTTTGTCTTCTTCTTCCCCAGCAGCCTCCGACACCGAGATTTACCGGACGGCCGTCAGTCAAGTGGACTCAGCGCACGGAAACCGATACCGATCACGACCGGAGCGGCGATATCATGCACCGTGACGCCATTTCTCGTCCACCGCGGACGGTTTTGTGCATTTGCGCGAATTTCGTGCAGTGTGATGCTTATGTCCTGCATACGAAAGGTTAGTTTGCAAGTCAAACCGATAAAAACGGCAACGAAGCGGACGTTGCGAGATCGCCCGGTGTCGGGGACGGTGCATCTTGCATCGGATGCAGCAAAGATGCTTGGTTCGGTACATAATTTGCATGGTTTTATTTGAGTCAGCATCGGGCCGATTGAATTATGGTCGGTGTCCTTCTCCCATCTTTGGGTGCCGTTCGCGCGCCCAGCGTCTCCAACACCCCCGGTGCCGATGACGGTATGGTCAATCTAATTTAAGGTTATTGTCGTATTCATTAGTTTTCATTAGCTCGCGAACACCCGCAGAACGTTTGGAGCAGGTTCGGACCGAAGCCGCGCACGAAACCGTTGCGCCAAGATGCACGACCACCGTGTAGAGAAGATGCGTGGGTCGGGCATCCAGTGCTGTGCAGCATATGAATATTTTACGCGTATGCGTCTTTGGGTGGATGCTAGATTTACTGTGTTTCGGGGAAAAGACAGCACCACGTGGAAGGTTGAAATTGAGGCGAGCTTAATTGAAAATCTTCGATGAAAGGTAGGGAAATCGGGATGTGTTTGTACGGTTTGTGGTTTCTGTTGGAATCATTTCTTGAGGAGGAAGGAGCTGTATGATTCTCGAGAAATCGAACTCGTAATTTGAATGTTTGTGCGAGGTCTAAAGACGGAGTTCAAAATGGAAGCAAAAGCTAATTTTTATGAACTTCAATAATTAAATCTTCCTTGGTGTCTAGCAGACTTCTCAAGAAGTAGTTGCAGTAAATTTATTTCCAATTTATTGGAACATAATTTTATGTATTATGTTCGTTGGAAAAAAACAATTCTAAGATAACCATTGGAAATCATAATTACTCTCATAGGCTTCTTCTCCTTCTTCTATGGCTCTACAACCTCGAGAGGTCTTGGCCTGCCATTTCTGGCTTCCGTGACTTGAATGTACCCGCAACAGGATAGTCAGTCCTGCGTACGGGGGAACGGCCCGAATGGGATTCGAACCTCGGTCCTGTCCGTTCGAAGACCGGCGCCTCAGTCTCCTCGGCCACCGAACCGCCCCTCTCATAGGCAGATGTTTGATTATTTTATTATTGATTTCGTAGACTTCCCAACTCCAATGTCTGTTTCCTCCCAATTGTGAGATTGAAATACAATAGGCAACATATTTGTTTGAAGCTCGTTAGATTTAGTGTAGACGTTAATTGCACTCCATTCCAACAAAAGCTCTGAAGTTCTAACATAACACCACAACGCCAATATCATGTTACTGCACTCGAGTTCTACAATCTTAGACCAGCATCTTTTGCCAGAAGTGTCGTCTGGTAATAAGTTTCATCGAAATAGCTTCCCGATGTTGGGAAAACTGGTACTCCAAAAACTTTGAACTCTCTAGCATCTAGAGTGTCTTAAAAAACAACCAAGCAACCGATACGCATCACCGATACGCCGCTCGGGATAAGTTCGGACGAAGTTCCGCTGGGATAAAGAACAGAGAAAAATAAAAACTCCCCCCGCAAGTACCATGGCCGGGCAATAAACTATCGTATGGTCAAAAAGTTTGCAATGGTTTCAGCTGGAATAGCTGCAACCCGACCAAACACTACCGGGAGTAGTCCTGTTGGTGGAGCGGGAAGATCCAGTCATTAACCTCCAAACGTCCGTAGCTCCAAGAGCGGTCGAATACGACTGTGGACGTCCATGGGGTGGTCGTTGAGTTATGGTCCTTTTCGGTAGGTACTTTCCGGTTGTCTTCGTGCAGAACTTGCAAAACCATTGACCCTTTAGGGTCACACCCGCTTTTGTTGGAACTGGGCAGAGTTCGGGTCAGTCACAGAGCCAATTTTTGGCAGCACATTATGGAAGTCGTCGCATGCTCGGTCGAAGTCACCCGTTGGTGGTAGAACCGACGCACTCGCAATGCATGCGAGTGCGAGCATATATTTCCCCACTGGGGATGATATTAATAGACTGTACGTAATAAAGCCCGAGAGCTTCGAACCGACACTCAAGAACCATTCAACGTTTATCATTTCCGGTGTTTTGGGAAGACTTGGCCGTTTGCAGGGCACAGGGAGGAGTCGACCACTCACTCCAAGTGTGACAGTTTGCCGCATTTCGCATCGATTCAAATGTGAACTGGAGTGGAGATAAATCGCATCGGAGCACTTTCTTCGGGGCCCGATGTCCATAAAACCTGCGCCCGAGCGCAACGCTGAGCCCATCGTCTAAAGGGAAGGATCTTTTGGACGGCAATTTTTATGGACAACCCATTATTGAACGAAATGGGCTCACATACATACACACACACACACACACACACACACACACATACACTAATGAAGTCATTTCGTAATGATCGCTGCACTTTGGTGCGGAATCTTTCAACCGGAGGTCCGCCGGTATCGTGTAATTAAATCATTATTTCAATTTTTCGTTCGCTCGCATTCGCTTACGCGGCCTGGAACAAAATGGGTGCCGAGGTGCAACGATGAATCGAGGGGAGGGGGGGGGCCCTCGGGGGCAGATGCAACGACGATTGCAGTGCGCCCGGTGCAACCTTTAGCTACGGTTGGTTACGATTAGCCCGAGTTGTTTCCGCGCTTTCCGCGTTTCCCAGCGCACAAGATCCTCAGTAATGGAACGTGTAGTTTAGATGTGAACGAATGAAAACAAAAAAGCAACAGAAAGGGACCGAAATAATTAAGCACAAATGATAATCATAATTAATACGCGAGCAAAATGCAGAAAAGGTAAATAAATATAGAAAAAAAAAACAGACACAGAGACAGATAATTGAATTAAGCTGGAGCATATAATTTACGATAACATAGCCATCACACGCAGGGTCCTATCGTCATGGTACGGGGTGCAGGTAAACTTTTCATCCTCCGCCATACTTGTGCCGGAGACGGTTGAAATCCGTTTGGTTTAAGGTCTTGTATTGAAAAGCCAAAAAAAAATGGAAAAAAGATAACGAACGAAGTCTTGCGAACGGGACGTTGGGAACCTGTTACAGTTACAGTCTCCAATACGTAGCAGGCCCACCCAAAAACTGTTCCAGAATTAAAGCGGTTTGTCAAGCAGTTAACCCTCTAATGCCCAAATGCTTGCTGTGTGTGTGTGAAAACATTGTAGAATCTAGGGGAATTGAGCGAAAATCAATATTCGTAGTCGTATTTGAAACTAACAAAACAGTAGAGTAGCACGTGATGGTTAAATGTTGAGGTGGAAGACTCTGGACTTAAAACAGCTCTTCTAAGTAATCTGGTGCATTGTAGTAATCTTCGTCGTCACTTTTGCCACAGTCAAAATCATCACCTGGATATTCCTCTATATCAACGATTCTAAGTATGCCTTGGCCTGTCGATCACTCAATATGCACAGTGTTCTATTTGGACAGCAATCCATAACGTGGAAGCATGAAATCCATAAAGTTCATTAAACTATCGAGAATCTAAAACGAACTCCTAAAATAAAATCAGAATTGCATGCAGTACTGGTTTGTGATTAAAGCTTTTCTCAGGAATTAAAAGGTTGCTCAACTGCTCAATATCCTCTTCAGGTGGGTTATAAGTTAGATAATTTTGAAGAAATTTTTAGGAAAAAAAAAAACAAAAAAATAAGCAACTCGTCTACGAAATAGCCTTTTTGCACTTTTCTCCCGAATCTTCTACTTTGAACCGTTGTCGAATTTTCCTAAAAGAAGTGAACAAACAATCACGCGCTATTTATGAATGGTATGAGCGTTGCGATGTCTGGTCATTGGTAGCACCATAAAATCATGGTTTACTCAATTTAGTGTATTTATTTTGCTGAAGCCCCACTAAAGCCTGGGGATTGGGCATTAGAGGGTTGAGGGAGAGAGAGAGAGAAAGAGACTGAAAAAATTGGTAGAGGAGCAAAGGGTGGAAGATAGCAGTAAACAGAGTCTCGTTTTATACTGAACTGACGTTATCGGTAGTGCTGAAAGCTTGCCTGAGTCGATAACCCAACAGGAGTACCTGTTGGAACTCCAGCATTGGAACTCTAGACGCATCGCCAATTGGATAAATCTGAAGCTTACGAAAGTAATTCTTAGTGTCCCAATTTTCCAGAGCCCACCAGAGTTGTAAATGGAGCATATATTTTAAGTGCTCTAATGTCTGAATGATCTCCTCTGTATTCAGTAATTTAACAGCAAGCAGGAGTACACTAGTTGCCTATCCGTAGCTAGGAAATGAAGCTGTTGTCGTTGATTGGTTTTGATTAAATTATCATCTAATGGGATGAATACGTAATATAGAGTCTCATTATATGGAGCTTTGCTACCAATCGATTTAACTCATTCATCCGATAGATTTCTTCAATTTCTTGTTTGTTCCGCTTTGGCGATAGATAGAACTACTCAACAGTGGAGCTGATTAGATTTGGACATTGAGCTTGTTGAAAGAAAAGAAAAGAAAACGCACAATGAAGAAATAGAGAGACAGAGAGAGCTCATAATTTTGCTGTCAATTTAGGAGTCTAAATTAGACACCTAGACGACACCCGAAACGTCACAAAGCAAACCGGTGGATGATAATGAAGACTGATGAGCTGATGATAATCGCAAACAAAATGCCGGCAAACTGATTCCTTCCGTTCGCCGAGGCTCGGATAGCCGGTGTATGGGCACGGGAGTCGATTGTCACCTCGGAACTCATCAAGTAGGTTTTTTTTCGGGTTGGCTAAAGGTCTGGGCGAGATCTGACGCTTGATCTGCAAAGCATGCCTAGTCGCACGCGGAGTACCGTACCCGAAGCTCCAATCTTCATCTTAATATGTGACATTAATCAGCACCTCACCCAGTGAGATGGGCAGCTACGGCGCGACCAAGCACCGGTTCCGAGATCCGTTACCGAGCGATAGTAAAGTGACGGCCTGTTCACAGCTTCGCCACGTTGAGTTTAGTGACAAATGGTGCCTCGGCGTGGCAGGTTTGGTTGAGTTCGATCAGATCAGACCTCCGGTTGGTCACGGACAGGGAAGCGGCAACATTTGGCAGGTTTGGCGTGTTTTTAATTTGCGCCACGGACGATCGGGATGTTCGGGACGCACGGGTCTTATTAATTGGCACCATTACTTCTAGGGGTTCTAGCGTCCAAAGCGTTCTGGCTGAAGAACATGAAGAAACATCAGCACCCGTCGGCGCACGTACCAAGTAGGAAGAGGTGGGATTTTCGATAAGTCAGAGTCCTCGGAGAGGTTTCGCCTGTCAGGGGGCAGCTGTCAGCAACTGTTGTCGTCACGTTGCGTGTTGAAGGTTGGAGCACTGGATGCCTCCAAAGTGTCATCTGGGTGTCAAAATGAAACTCAATCCCTACCCGATCTGGTTCGCAACTGGTCTCAGTTATGTTTTTCCATGTTTCTTGTCACCACGAGTGCGGCAGAGGTTACTGAACCAGTTGAGCGGGTTTCGTAGCGTAGTGTGTGCTGTTCCCCCGTTCTCCTGCCGTCAATGATTAGTGAGAATGTGATCCAATATAATCGCGATTGCCCGGCGGTGGATTATCAACAGCGATTGTTAGCAAGAACCTGCCATTGTTCGGCCACATCGGTAGCATCATAAAGCATGAAAGCCAACCATCGCGGTCAAAAATCGGACCCGTGGGCCGAACATGTAAATTAATTTTACCATCCCCAATCCATCAACGGCAGCGGCATCTGCAATGTAAACGAAAGTGAGCCGGAGAGGAAAAAAAAATCTAGCTGGTACGGCCATTAAGTCGTAAATGAGAAAAACCGACCAGCAACCACTGATGCGGCCATCAGCCCTCGATAAGCCCCACATCATCAACAGCTGACTGTTTTCACTCACTAATGTCCATCGATCAAATTCAGCTCAAAAAACCTCAAGAAGTGTACGCACCGCACACGATAGGTCAGGAGATTTCTCCCTTTTCTTCGGTATCTCTGGAAGAGTGACTGGAAGTAAGCGGACCAGTCAGTTCTATCGCTCCCGGTACCGACGAACGTGTCCGGTGGGTGCTCTCGCAACCAAAACTGGACGAGGTTTTGTCTATAAACAGGCCATAAATTGCTACGAAACTTCATCAAATCAGAACCCGACAATGAAGCGAAGACCCAAAATAGACAATAAACTACCAAACTGTGCTGGTGAAGGTGGTGGTAAACTGGAGCGGCTACGTCTACACGCGGCAGGAGACATGCAAAGGATGCAGAGGACGTAAGAGAGAGAGAGAGCGAACCGCCTATTGCGCTAGCAGAAGCAAAGAAGAAAAAGGAAGCACAAAACGGTACAGCAGGGAACATTCAGTGCCGGGTGCTCCTCGCCTGGGATGGAGACGATTTACGATTGTTTATAATCTGCGGTACCCATTCCGCTTTTCGGTCGCATTTAGTGCCGCGCGATGAACGAAAATTGGACAGTTTACGACCCGGACTGCCTTGATCCTTGGTCGGCGTGAAAAGATGGATGTGTTACACCGGCGGCGGGGGTGGAACAGGAGAATAGAGTTTGGGACGGTAACCGTAGACGTAGACCGAGCAATGTACTCCAAAAAAAAAAAACCGCGTGGTGAAGATGAAGAAGCGCTATGCTTTCGTTGCTCACTGACAGGTTGAACAGGTTGGTGAGCTCTCTCTCCAAAGTTTACTGACATATAAGATATGTCATCTCGCATAGAGGGTGAGGTTTGCTTGTTGCTTTAGCTCGATAGATACAGTATGGATTCTAGCTGCTTCTATCCACACAAAGACACGAATCAAAATGTCAATACATATCGCTCTTCAGAACCATTTTTGTTTTCTCATTCTGGAGGTTGCGGATATCTATCCATTTTTTGATTCCACGGAACTGTCACTTTTGTGTGTAGTGACAGTTACTGGCGTAAAACATTGCGAGTAACGAGTAGTGTGCATGAAGTGACCACCAGAGTTCACTTGTCATTCGGTAGCTCTCGCGTACGGTGTCGAGATGATTCGAGATCCATGTTGTAATTTATCGTCCCAATCAATCATCCTGATTGGCGCCTCGGAAATCGTTTTATGATACACAGCATCCGCACACTGTTGGCAGTGTTGTATGTGTGTGCTGGTTTATTTCCCCACCCCCCCCGAACTCGGTTCATCTTTTTCTACCCATAACCAATCGCACACACCTGCGTCGAACGTTCCAGGTGCCTGGAATAGGGAAAGTTTATCCAAAAACGCAGACAAAGAGTGGGGTGTACAAGAAGTGCAAGTTGTTAATGTACTTAATACTTCTGTAAATAGCTACTCAATCAAACGTACCTACTGTCTGATGCGGATTGGCTTTGGCGCGCCATAAGTGATTTCGGAAGTCCTGCCAAACATTGTCTGGCGGGCAGATGGCGCTGGGTGCTGGGTTTGCGATTGTTGTCTTAATTAAATGCGAAATCAGAGTACAAAATTTAATTACAGTCACTTTGGCTGAGGGGCTTCGGTGTCGTAGGTGGCAGAAGCTCCAATTGTGCGGGTTATCGACTCGAGCCGGTGCGATTGCTACAGTTTGTGACGACATTTTAGGTGCAGCAACTATTATAGCAAGTAAGCTTTTTTTTAGTTGTGAAGTATGAATGACTATCCTTGTTTTGTATGAAAGACGCATCAGGTACAATACTGCCTATACGTAAACTCTCTTTTGAGGAAGCATTCTTTCAGAAGTTGTCTGATTCTTTACGACGTCGTTCGGGACATGTAGACATAGTTGCTGGTCCACGCATAGTAGTAGAGGAAGGATCAGAAAGCTGAATTCTAGTGCCGAATAGTGAAACACTTTGATGTTTGGGATAATTTCGCTTGTAGTCGGTCCAAACTGTCCAAATAGACATAGTGCGAATCACTCTTTTCAAAGAGTTGAAATAAAGTAAAAGAGCGGTTATTAGGATTTTAATCTTTGACTTGGAAATATATTACTCTAAACCAATCCTTTGCGTTTCACTCACTCCTTTTGATTTCGACTCACTCTCTGTGTCGACTAGTGATTCGCTCCTTTTTGTTTCAACTCACTCTAACTCCTTGTGCCGACTAGTGATTCACTCCTTTTGGTCCGTCGAAATCAACAGCAGTGAGTCACTAGTTGGCACAGAGAGCGAGAATCATACGAACTCCTTATGGTGTGATGAAAACATACAACTCCTCTGCATGATTATCCTCCTCCTCTGCATTAAACTCACTCACTCTTCACTCTCAGTGTGCAAATCGCTAGTGAACAATTCAGTATGATTTCACCTGAAATAGTAATATTATTATGCAGCATCAATAATGTAAAACACACTGTGTGTGTTTATTAAAGCCCACGTCAAGCGTTATTATTAGTTTGTTATCGTGTTCCTTCAATTAATGCCATCCTTTCATTTGCTAAGCACGCACACGCCAGGTACGCGGAATGCAATAAAACGAAATATTCATGTGAGACATTCTTCCCTCTGGTTGGTCCAAAAACCCGTCAACGACGAAGACGGCGCCTGGCACACCGTGTACAGGACACAGTTCACTACCCCATCGGCGCCATCTGCTGGCAATTCCGTGTGTTGGGCGTTTGATCGGATAGATAATTCGCATTTTGCCGACGTCGTTCCGGTGAACCCCGGCGGGCTTGATTGAAGGAATATGTGCTGACAGCATATCATACTCCTGCTTGTCAACTGTGCTAGAGGCTGGTAAAGGACCCACCGTCCATGGGCTGGGCTGCTGTACATGCGGAAAGCACGTCCTGACCGCCGTCGGTCGGAAAACGAGTCAAACTGGTGAAGCGTGACGCTGGCACCAGCGGCTTCCACTTCCGGTGTAGTCATCTGCCAAAAGCGAGCAGCTGAAAGCGAAACCCGCATCGGATACGCGAAACGGTACGCCCTGTGCGAGGAGATAAATAAACCTCGATCAGATATAATCAGAAATACAGATAAAATATAATGACATTGCAGGGAAAACAATTTGCGAGAAGTTATAACCCTGTTTTCCACGGTACGGAGACCGTTTGCGTCTTGTATTACTGCGCCACGTTTTGGCGTAGTTCGCCAACAAAAACCGGTGAAGTAATAGGCATGCGGTGGGATGCTACGGAGAAAGATTGTTGATATCGAAGTTTCGACGGGTTTCGGGCGCGCGGGCACGGTAGCGGTGATGGTGCTGGCGCGCCCGAAAAGTGATGAGCTTCAGCATCACCAGCTACGGGCCAGCCCGTTTTATGGGGAAGGATTTTCCAATTTTCCGACAGCTGGCATATCCGCCGCGAGATACAGCCGGGCTGAGCTTCTTGTTGCTGACTTGACACGATTCCTAGGACGCACCGTGAAAACGTCCGGCAAGAAGCCATGATTCAGCGGGTCGTTTTGCTGGGGCGAGCTCATGATTGCGCTTTGCTGCAATCGCTTTCTGCAGCGTTCGGTAAATTTTTTTTGGAAGGATCCAACTGGACACGATTGGAGATATGTCAATAAAGTGCAATGCTATCACCCGGTATATCGATGTACAAGTGTAGTTTGGGATTTTGTTTCATTTTTTTTTGGTTTTGCTCCCCACCCTTTCCGTTGGCCCGAGTTTCATCTTCGTTCGTGGATCATAAATCATCTCTAGCGCACAAGAAATGATAAGAAAACTGGAAGAGAAATTGATAGAAGAAGCAGATTGGTTCGAAGGTTCAATGCAATGGTGCAATGCAACAGAAACACTCAAACAAAAGAAAAGGCATAACGAATTTTATTCTTCATTCTTTTACAACCAACAACGCAATCAGCACATGGCGGGAATAGTATAAATAACTGATTGATCATTATGAGTTATTTATATTTATTAGTTAAAACAAATATTCCGGATGTTTTCAGACCAAAGAAGATTGTACTGATTAAGTTATTTGTAGAAGTTTTACTGAGTACAACAAGTTTTCCTAGTATCTAGAGTTCTCAAGAATTTTTAACGAATCGCCAAAGTTTATAGAAAAGCGCAAATAACCAAATTATTTAAAGCAGCCAATTTCAGCGCTCTTCTAATAAAGATCGCTGTTCTGATACGTCTTTTGCAGTAAGTAAAAAAACGCCTAAGTTGGTCGCACTTTAAACCAACCGTTAAGCAGCTTGCGTCACATTGCCAAAGAAAGTGTTTACTTGCGTTTAATTTTCAAGCAAGGCATCAAAATAA